>JAUMHD010031420.1:0-56478 GCA_032359135.1 Ulvella scutata | reverse complement strand
CCCCCCCCCCCCCCCCCCCCCCCCCCCCCCCCCCCCCCCCCCCCCCCCCCCCCCCCCCCCCCCCCCCGGGGCGCAATGCATGAGTGGTATAGGGTGGCAATGTGGGGCGAGACTGAAGCCGTCTCTGCTGCTGACCCGCATGCCACGACGTTGTAGGGATGCTGGATGCTTCCAACCTGCAGCTGGAACTGGGGTTTGGGGGCAGTTCCAGCCAGCAGGTGGCGCAAGATGCAAGCAAGCGCATGCGTTGCTGCTGCGCATGCACCGCACGCTGTGATTGGTACGCTGGCCCTGCCCATGCGTTGTGCAGCGCCCTGCAACACCGCTCCCCGTTGCCTGCGGGTCACACCATCGACTGCTAAGGAGTGACAGTTTCGCTGTGATTGGTGATTGCGACGATGTGTGGCCGCTTGGAGTTGTAGTTTCGTCGATGCTGAGCTGGCTTGCACACCCCAGTCCCCGACATCGGGTACTGGGGTGCTGGCTTCGCAGCGCCTGGGCGGTGCATCCACTGTGGTGTTCATGCTCGCAAGTAGCTTGCGCCACATGCACTCCTCCTTTTTAGGATTGTAAATAATATGACCCATGTGCCCCACCCCTGCCTTGTGCAACTGCAAGCTTGGATGCAACCACTGAAATCGGTACTCACGCAGTGAACGGGCGCAAGCAGGCGGGCCATGGCAGCGCTCTTTGTGTTTACATCGGCAGCGGGCCGCAACTGCCGCCACCCATCTTCACAGCGGGCCTGCCCGATATCATCTTGCCCGCTTCGCAACACAACTTACAGCTATTCAGTCTGCGTGCACAGACTGAATTGATTGTGGGATCTTCACGCAGCACTCTGCCATCCCCCCCCCCCACCACCAACACATCCTCCTAGAGCGAACTCTGCTGCACAACGCAACGGCGGCATACACAAACACAGCCACCAATGCCGCCACACAACACCGAGTGCTTCTAGCTCCATGGATCCTATCGCCATGCACTGTGCGTTCTTGATGTCGCCACCAGCGATGCAGAGGCTGTGCAGGCCCCCGCTCACCGCCTCACAGGCACATCCATGCTGGGAATGGGGTTACTCTCAGGCACGAGGCTGCTGAAGCGCGCCTCCTCAAGCTTACCGCACGGCGTGAAGTGCGTTTCCATGACACTCATGAACCCTCCCCGCCGCCACGTCGTGCGCACCACCAGCTGCAGCGCCCCCTCAGCCACACCACCCCCGGCAGCCTGCGGCGCGGGCGACATCGCCATCGTGCACGTCACATCTGCACACCGTGTCACACCCTCGTTTCAAGGCTCTGTGGTCGCAAAGCCGTGCACGGCGGTGCTGCGCTCATGCATTGCGGTCGCATTCTTATGACAGTCAGCGCGGGCGCTGAAAGGTTCTAGCATTTCCCCCCAGCATGGCCACCCTTCACCCTCACATGGGGCACTCACAACAGCAGCCAATTAAGCCACATGCATGCGATTCCAACACCCCTGGAAGCAGGCCTGGCCTGCACTTACATGCGCATGCATGCGGCATGCAACGGTCTCCAGAGGACCATCGATCAGGAAAAAACCAGCAGGCATGCATGATATAAGAGTACGGCAGGCCCAGCACGCACCCCAGCCTTGCGGCGACACAACACAGTTCCAAGAGGAGGACAGGAAGGCGGGGCAGCGGCTCACCATGCGGTAGCCACCAGGTGACCCCCTCCTCCCCAAACCCCTCCATGGGTGGCGCCCACCGCTGCAGCTGCTCGCTGCAGAAGTGAGCCTTCACCACACCGGCGGGTAGCGACCCTGTGTCGTCGCCTGCGCCACCTCCGCTGCTGTCGCCACCAGCGCCACTTTCTGGCGCTGTGCCAGCCTCCACTTCCGCGTGCCAGCCCCCGCCCACTCCCTCCGACTGCGCCGCACCATTCTCCGAATCCCCCTTCGCACTGTGCGCTTGCGCTTGGGGGGGCGCCGCGGCGTGCCTGCTGTGCGCGGCGGATGGGTGCTGCACCTCGGTGTCCTCCGGCGGTGCCGCTCCCGCAACCCCCCCAGACCCCCCTGCGCCCGATAGCCCCTCATCGTCAGACGCATCTGTGAACATGGAGGGGTCGTCAGACGCTGGCGTGGGTTCTGTGTCTGCAGATTGGATGACCGCTGATGTCAGGGTGAGGCACAGGAAGCTTCCGGAATGGTCTTCAGCGGCGGCGCGGCGGGCGTCTGCGATGTTGAGCTTGTGCAGCGGGGGGGACCCGCCGTGGTCGACCTGGCCCATCCACACCTCTTTGAACAGACACATGCGAAGCACCTGCAAACGAAGCGACAGTGTCACTCCTGTTGGTGGTGGAGGGGGGCTGCTGGTGCCACTGACGAGTAATTTGGTGCTAGTTTGCGCAATCTGAAGTTTATCCTGCACTTACTTGGAACGAACCCTATTTACAACAGCTGAAACACGTTGAGTGGAGATTAGTTGCTGTAATCTGCAGCCCTAGAAGCGACAAGGTGGGGGCCTCCCACTCGAATCGAGCGGGCACCCCCCTCAAGGCTGCGCCACCCCAGGCTGCGCACCCCAGGCTGCGCACACCCTCTGCCCCCTTCACCCAACACAGGGAGCTGCTGTTCAACAGCAACGCAGGACGATGCCAGTAGCACCACCGTGAGCGATGCCATGCATGTGAAGGTCGCTATGGTGCTGCTCTACCATTTGATTGAAGCGGTGGTTGTGTTGTGAAAGTTGATTCTGCCTTCCTGGGGTTTTGCATACCTACTGCCTTTCTGGTCTGGAACAGGACCACCTATGCATGCATACATGCATGCAAGGAAGTAAATGCATGCAAGTGCAAGTACAAACACACATGAATGTACAACCGATACGCATCATACATCTGGAGAACAATAATGATCTGAACACTCCAGAAGCGGCCTAGAACCAGAAAAATGCTCAGGGCAGCAGGAGGATCAGACAGAGAGAGAGAGAGAGAGGGGGGGGGGGGGGGGAGGGGGGGCGGTGCCTGCACGTCCAGCTCCTCGTGGCGGCCGCCTCTCGTCTCCAGCAGCAGCTCCAGCCGCACACGCTCCTGGCCACTCACGGCGAGACAGTGCTCAAGTGTCGCCACCTTGGCGCCCCCTGTAGCCACAGACATCTTTTTGCTGGTGTGTGTGGCAGCCACAGGGCCGCAGCGGCAACAGCAAGACCGAGAGATCCAACACTGAGGTGCTGAGGCACACCGGCAGCATCAGAGCATGAGGATAGTACTTTTTGTTTCCTGGCGTTACGTTAGTTACTCAGCTGCAGGACAACGCATGCAAGCTACTGCAGCACTCGTGAGGGGCTGGCAGAAATATGCAGCCACAACCCCGATCAACCCGGTCCACATCGACCCCCCCCCCCCTTACGAGCACCACTGGAGCAAGCAGCAGGCGCAAGGCTGTTCAAGGAAGAATGGGCTGGCAACCAATTGGTGGGACTTTTTGAATGTACACAGCACCACCGGCAACGCTAGCGGCACGTGCCAGCCCATGCATGCTTCCTGCTGCTGCTTTTCCCAGCAACCCCAAGCAAGCCATGTTCACTCAGACAAGGGAGCTTCAGATAGTTAAGAGCAAGAACAGTGGCGTGATGGCGTGTTGCATCGCCGCCAATGCCAGATGCACCCTGCCCTCCCCCCCCCTTGTATCACCCACAACCGCTACCAAGCACTCGCATTGTCGTCAAACTGATCCTGATCTCTATCGGACACCAAAGATCCTACGTATAGCATGCATGCCTCCCAAGCATGTACGATCAGAGTGCCCCAGAGAGGCCACCAGAAACTTAAATTTCCTCATACTAGCAAGCGACAGACAGGCATGCATGCATGCATGCGCACCTCGGTAGTGCTCCTCCAGCATCTCTGCGCGTGCCACCTGTCGCCACTCTGCATCATCGTCCAATTCATCAGCATCATGCATTACTCCCACATCTGCACCCTCCCAGCTGCCGTCATCTTGCCCGCCTCCCAGCTGCGTCGCAGTGTCCCACACATCCACCTCTGATGCCTCGGAACTCGAACCATTCCCCTGGATTACGTCATCAAGAGATCCACTTTCGGCGTGCTGCTCGTCTGCATCCGCAGCAGCGGCTAGGTGCTCCCCGGGGGCGCCCCCCCACCCGCCGGTGGTCGCCTTAGCGCCGAACAGTTGCTCATCAGGAAGCATTTCAGCGTCCCGCATGCTGTTTGTGCCTGCACCATCACTGCTCTTCGGTACCGCACCGCAGGCACAGGCTGGGATGGTGCAGCTGCTTCCCACCCCAGTGTGACTCTCAACAGGGTGCGCTCGACTGGAGGGGCAAGTTGCCTGCCTACTCTGGTTCCTGCCCTGTGCTTTTGTCTGAAACGCGTGCTCAGTATTGTGTATGCATGCATCTGCAGCATGTGATATCGCATTAATCTTGTCCCGCAGTTTCCAGTTTAGCAGAGCCACAGCAATGTGTTGCTGCGCCACAGCAATTGCCTGCATACGACACGGCCCCACCACAGCACGCTGAGCAGCTTGAACGTGCATCAGTGCTGTGTGTTGTGCATCTGAGTATGGTGCTCGTGCATGCTGCAACATGCAGACGATGCAGAATTGCTCGGGAATGCGCAACCGAAGGTGTGCATGCTGCAGCTTGAAGCCGATCACCTTGACTTCGCACAGAATACACTTTCACCAAAACATTCCTCAAATTGCTTGCGCCAGACCAAGTCCTAGATGCTAGCACGGTGAAGTATCCTAGGTGCAAGGAAAGCTGCACCAGCAATTCGAACAGGAGAGGAAGAGGCGGAGTGTGAGGCCACTGAGCAGCGTCTTAACGTCAGTTTATGTGTGATTTCACGCTTTTCTGGTTAAAGCGGACGGCTAGCAGCCGAATCGGTAGTGTGTAAGAGATGAGTGGACAAGAACCTGAACTATGAGACACAATATCCAAATAACCACCACAAACGCTACGCAAATGCAAGTACTGGCAGAATTGCGAATGCCATGAAGAATTATGATACTTCTATCGCAGTAGCCGAGGCTGCGGTGACAAAGGGTGGAGCAGAGGCACACCGAGGTCTGACAGTGAGGATGAGTAGCTGCCTCCATCAAAGTGCAGCAGCCCCGCAGCGTCCGCCATCAGACAGCTCTTCTCGGCATGTTCTGGAAACTCATCAACGTGGTGCAGCTTGATCTGCTTCAGAGTTTTCCGGAGCAGCACCGGATTGTCATCTATTTCGCCTGCCTGCACATCTCTGGCATAATACAGCATCCCCAAACGCTGCCCATGCTGAATAATGCGCATATTCATATTATCACTTTAATTGCAGTATACATGCGTGGTATTGTAGCAAAGTGGGCGTGCGGCAGATTGCGAGAGCCCATCAGAGTTGGCAATGCACAGGCAGCAGACAGGGTGCATACGGCTTCTATGACGCGTGTATGAAGTTCTTTTATCTTCACGTTGTCTCCAGCGATCGTTATTGGCTCCATCTTGCCGTCTGCCATGTTGAAAGCAGCGCACCGCCCCGCCCAGACCCCTTCCACATGGCCTATGAAAGTGCTCCACCAGGGGTCCAGGGCGGGAGCTACAGGCTGTATAACGCTGGTAGTCTCAATTAAAGGCGGTCCTGTCACTAGAGGAAGCTTCTTGGGAGGCGCTGGCGCTGCGCCATTGCCATTGGACGCCATCTCGTCGGCCTTGCCTCTTGCAGGGCCTCGCTTCTTCTTCCTGCGCCACTTGTGCTCCGGATTCTTCTTTCCTCCAGCAAACGTACATGTGCTGAATCTCTGATGGTTGCATGGTACAGCTGGCGGAAAATTCGAGAAGGGAGCGGGAAACAGAGGTGGTGCACTCGTTGGCACCACAAGGCCGCACAACATGTGGCCAAGCGGGCCTTAACAAACTGAGATCACGAATTACTCACGATAAGCGTGTCAGGTTTTCTAGAATCAATATTGAAGAGTACGGATAGCCGGTATAGGCGCACAAGTGGCGCACAGAAGCGTGGTACAGCGTTTCGCGCTGCAGCATTAGCTTTCCAGCGTAACAGGCCTTCAAGGGTAACCGTAGCGTGCTTCAAGGGTCATTTTAGTGCATGCTACAGCTAGTTCAGTGTATTTCCGGCTGCGTGTTCTGTTCGCTGATATTGGTGCCAATATCAGCCAATTGGCCTGGTTCGTGGCTACACGGCACACAGTTCGGGGCACAGGCCTAGGGACCAACAAGTGATCGTGAAGGGCGGTGGCACAGCACGAGGTCCCTTGACGACGTAAATCCAAGCATGCCGCCAGTGAGTGCCACTGCGTAAAGGTCAACACCAGGGCACACTTTGTGTTCTCGATGGATCAGGCATGCAAGGGCAGATGACTGATCAACACGGTTGACCGCCCTTCCTTCCTCCGGTGCCCCACCCCGCCTAACCTCCCCCCCCCCCCCCCCTCAAGGCTGTACATACCCAGATTCACCCATGCACTCAGGGCTCTGGGCTGAGGGGGAGCAGCCACGGCCATGAGGAGCCGCTACTACATCAGACAGTGGATGTTAATGCCCTGGTAGCCAACGTTGCAGCTGCGGAGCCTGCAGAGCCCTTTAGCTGAAACTGCGCAACTGACGTCAATGTGGCGTGACGGCCGGCCTCGCTGCGCCCACCGCCTGCTGCACAAGCCCCTGCAAATAGCCTGCTTTCCAGAACTTGCTCTTGGAGTGACTCTCAACTCAGCCGTGGCCTGCTGCCACAACTCCTTGGCATGCAAGGTCCAGCTGTGGGAAGCAGAGGCGTGCAGTGTCTGCACATGCATTATGCCTCCAGCATGAGCTCATATGAGGACCGGAGTAGGGCTGCAAACTAATAGTCAACGCCTGTTGAAGTCCTATTCAACACCAGTTACATTCTTTTAAATTAGCGCGTTAATCGGGTTTTCCAGGATTAATCGTCTTTAGTTAAACTGTAAAATTTTCCAACTAAGCTGTAATTGTTATGTAATAATAGTGCTGTAACCAGGAACATCAAGGCACGAAGCGGTGGCTACTCCGGACGCAGCCCAACAGCACGACAACACTCTTTCCTGAGTGAGCCAAGCAGGACACAGTGCACGGCCGGGGAGCCGATCCAGAAAGCCCAAAAGCAAACCAAACTAGGTAAGTTGACTCATGTGCTGCAGCAGGCAACTCTTGCTCGTGTACCTTCTTTTATCTTTTCGAACTTCAACAACACCCACAGGTGTCGTTCATGCAACATGCATGTGACACTGCCTAGGTATGTGGAACAATTACGGGTACTCAGGGATCCGATTGGATGCCTGCAATTGGATGCCTGCTTGCTGAAGGTGTTGTGCAATTTGTGGGAGGAGAGGTTTGGGACTCCGGCCTCTACCATCAGTGCTTCGGGCGAGTGCTCGAATATTGCCTTCAACAGTACCTAAAATGAATGTGGTCGTAGCATTGTGTTTCGTCACTATTATCGCAGTTTGGCTAAGAGTGCTGGGAAAGACTTTCGTAATGGTGCTGTTGTGCCATTCGAGTGAAGTGGTGGATGTTTTGTGTTAGTTGATTTTGGCTATTTGGGTTCATGCCTATTTACTACCTTTCCGGTTTGTAAGAGGTTTTTAAGCATTCACCTCAAATGAATGCTTAAATCCCAAATAACTTATGATTCTGAAGTAATTCAGTGCGTTAAACCACACTTGCCTGGTTGTAATTACTTGCATTAACGTCGGTGTTAATTGCCCAAACTTCGGACTGTTCGATCAAGTTGTAAAATTACAAATTTCAGAATATAAAAATTCATGCGTTAATCGGCCACTTGGGCACCTCACTTTGCAGCTTCGGTAGCGGCATATCCTGTGTCGTTTGTGCAAGGTCGAGCTAAGTTGGCATGCGATGATTTGCTCGTACATGTAGGGCTCTCAATTAGGATGTCTAGGAGGTCGGTTAGCCATTGATTAGTTAGGCGCTAATCAATCTTTAATTAGGAATGGTCCAAGAACAATAATAACAGGGTAATAAGTGGTCCTAATCAATACCTGAGTGTGTCGTTTTCGCATTGATTACAGGTTGATTATTAAGTAATACCGACCCTTTTAGATACCCCGAGACAGAACAATTCCCTTATGTTTTGGTTACTTTGGGGATATTTAAACACAGTTTGGGGATATGTAATGGGCCTGGGGGCACCTATGTGACAATACCTGTATGTCCCCAGGGCCAGGGATTCCATCTGGTAGGGAAACACAAAAAACACCAAATTGAGGGATCAAACTGCCGAATCTGCAGGAAAAACAACACTTCCTAGAAAAGCGGCGAAAGGGTATGCATGGCAGGTTGCAGGTTGCCTCAGTCGCCCAATCAGTTTGTCCGGTCCAAAACGCCCTCAAAGGGCCCCTGTATTGTACGTGAACCTCAAAGTGTTGTGAAACTGAAGGTACCTGCACAGCTGATCTAGCAGGACGATGCAAGAGCGCGACTGTTGTTGCTATCTGGTCGAGTGAGCAGTCTTTTTTGTCAACTGGAATGACAACATTGCACCAGTCAGTTTCGTCGAAATTGCATGAATAATTGATTAACAAGTAGGCGAACAGTTGATTAGGACTAGAACTAATCATAATCAATGTCATTAGTTAGGACTAACCAGAAATTGTTTAACCAGAAATTGTTTAACTCCCAAAATGTCGATTAGCCATTGATGAGGAGGGTGAAAATGAATCCTAATTTTTCGCTGGTCAATCCTAACCGGCGAATTTAGAGCCCCATGTACATGAGCCATTCTATGGAGTTGTGCCTGTAACTTTACACACTTTGCAGCCCTAACCGGAGGGAATGAGGCAGGGGCTTAAAATCAATAAATGAACAAATTATTCGGGGACGACGCCATACTCGGTTTGAGCTTCGGCCTCAGTGCCACAGTGGCGGAAATCATGCAATTCGGTAAAGGGGAAACCACCAGAAACCCCTTTACGCACCCGGCTCAGAAGCTCGAAAAAAAACGAGAGGTGGCTCTGGCCGGACCGGGGTTCGAACCCGGGACCTCGTGATAAAAAGCACTTTCACGCTCACGGGCCCTCGGCTGAGTTTAAGGTCAATCCCAAGACCAATATGTAACGCAGCATCGGTTGTTGCTGTAGGCAAAGATGGTGCCTCCTGCCTCCGACTGTTGATCTTAGGAATGGCTTGGTTCCCGATTCGCTTTATTTTTCTGGAGTGAAAATTTTGCTAATTGGGAGCTGCAGATGCAGTTCCCCCCCACCCGGGTTCCCTCACCAGGCCACCGCCGTGACGCCTGCTTCAAGAATGTGTATCGGTAGCTGCCTGTTTTGATGTGTATGCACATGCCTCGCATGCTCACGGCCTCTGCAGCTCCGCTGCTCTGCCACCCACAGGGCCCACTGGGACAAATACAGCTTTTTTTATTTTAATAAAGGATGCCGCGGCCTCCCACACCTTCTCATCAGATCGACTGGTAGGCGCGGCGGGGGTATTGCTTGTAGTAGGTTCGTGTTTTGTATACAAGGATTTCTCTTTTTTTTCCTTGGCACAGCATTTCACGGTCAGCTTTGAACTCTTGTGCATACTTCGATATCGCTTTCAATGTAATTTTTTCGATACTGCCATTTCTGAAGCCACTATTGCTGCCTTCCCACAGCCAGGATTCCGCCGCGATGCCTGCTTCAAGAACGTGTACCGGCAGGTGTCAGTCCTCATGTGCAGGTACATGTCTCGAATGATCACTGCGGCAGCCGGCATGCGCACAGCCACGACAGGGTCCAGTTGGATTCTAGGCTCTTCCACCCCTTCGCCAGACATTGAGGCGTAGGGGAAAGAGGGCGTGAGCGGCCGCTGTTGTTGCCTGTTGTAGTTGTGTTCGGTTTTGGTTCTGCTTGTTGCTAGTGGTGCTCACTAGGTCTCCTCGCTGCTTGTAGCTCTGCCTGATGACCTTCTCCTGCTTGCCATTATTCCTGCTGCGATCCCAATTTCTAGTTCTACAGTCCTGTCGATGTCATCTCTCTTCAATACTGCCAGTTCTGCGCATACCTGCACCCTGGGTTCTGGCCCTGTCGATGTTCTCTTGATCGGAACCCCCGCCACCAGCCTGGGCCCGAAGGGATGGGACATATTGAATATATGCGCAGTTACGCACCCCTGACTGTTTGGGTGCACTTTACACACTGTTTCAATACCATTTGCTGTAGTGCCTGATGATCATTTAATTTTCTATTTTTTATTTTTATCATGTTGCATCTACCTCCACGTCAGGAAGTTTGCTACTAACCGCCTTGTCCGAAGTTTGTACCACGAAAGATCGTTGCGTCATGGGTGCACCCATGCATGGCGACGCATTGGCGAAAGCTTGGATGTGCAACCTCGAACCTCTTGACGTGGCTTCCAGCCTTCTGCACTGACTGATACAGAACCTATCACACGTTAGACACGCTGGGTGTAACACCAGTGCTCAGAATGTAGAGCACGACGTAGAGTTCGTGATGTCACAGAAACCAGAAGCGGAGCAGGCGCGCGCAGGCGCGGTGTTCGATTCTCGACGTCACATGCTCGCAAGTTTGCATTCAGCAGGGTTGCAATAACCGAAAGCAGCACTCCTTGTTGCTGGGTGTAAGGGAACCACGTGTTTCATCGATCTGGGTACCTCCCCGTCGCGTACACGTGCACTGCTGTGCTCTTTGTTTTTTTTTCGCAACAAGACGTGAATTCTTCGCGTGAGGTGCACCGCACGATCTCACGTGCACGTGGATACGTGACTGGATTAGTGGCCTGGTGTGCGCATATCCCTTCTCTTGATGCGGAGCGAGGTTTGTGTACCTGCCTCTTGCTTGGTAAGCTGTGGTTATTATCGATGCTGCTGTAGCGGACGTGGACGTCGTTGTCTATTTTTACGTCATCACACACACCTGCACAGCTAATTGCTGGTTACTCAACTTCTACAATGGTGCTACCTGACTTGTCCAAGAAAACGTTATGGTTTGATCTGCGGCGCACACACAGTGATAGGGGCACATCTCATGTACAGATAACTGCTTGTACAGATAACTGCTTGAATTTGAATCACAACATTTGGCCACACACACCGAGTCCTTGTCGATGTGACTACATTTGGTCGATGTAATCACATTTGGCCCCTGCAGCAAAGCAAATTTGACGGCTGCACATCTCAAGGTGTATAAATCGCCTGCAGGGGCGCACCGGTCAAATTTGCTTCGCTGCAGAGGACATTGTGATTCAGGCAGTTATGTGTGAGAACATCAATTGGAGTTTGGCGATGTGTTTCCCCCGCGTCCTGTCGATGTGTAAACTAAGTAATTACGAATACTCAGTTTAGAGACGTGATACCATCGCGACACACGGAGCGCACACCGTTATTGTGTCGTACGCCGGCTGCAGCTGATTACGTATCCCCGATGCAGACTGAGCATGCACCACTGTGCACAAGGTGATGCGAGGGTGATCGAGTGCGATGGAGTAGGGGTAGATACTTGACAGCTCTGGCCTTGGCGCTGCCTTGGTTGTTATCGCTTCTGTTGTGTTGCGATGCTTCCCCTGCTTCATCTTATCTCTTCCACCGCGTCCTGTTGATATAACGACCCTTCCTCAAAAAGATTGACAGCTACTGGTACAAGTTTAGCAAACTGTAGAGCAGCGAGACGCAGGAATGTGTCCGCTGGGTCAAACGTGGCCACGCGTGGCGTGATGACGTGCCTGCCAGCCATCATACACATGCATCTAGTCGCCATGCGTGCTGATGCAACCGTAACTCTCCAACCCATGTGTATGTCGACCTCTATCTGAGAGATTCGTGTTGGGGACGCTCAGATTTTTCGGTTGTTGGAAACATCGGTTGGGCTTGGCTCCGTCTTTCGTCACGCTGTTTCGTCACGCTGTTTCGTCACGCTGTTGTTAATAAAGCAATCCCGATCCTTAAACTAGCGCCTTTTCCGATACTCATGAGTACTGCTCCAGCTTCACCCAATGGAGCACCTTGATGTGTGAAGCTTCACTCGTCAAGGTGTCCCTTTAGTCTCCACATCGCACATACAAATAATAGGTACAATCTGTGGAGGGATGCCCGGGAAGGGGAGTAATTCCCTCCAAGGCTTGCAGACGGCCCTGGGCATGCATACGCTCTATCTTCTGAGATGTCACGAAAGATAACGTTAGGATCACACACCAACATGTTGGTGTGTGGTCTGCATGTCTGCATGCGGCCGCAAGAAAACGGCTCATTGTAGCCGGACAAAGCTAAACGCGATGCGCATGCAGTTTTTGTTGGCGCCCCTGTCTTTCCTGCAACGTTGTCGTTCTCTGCAGCCTTTGTGTCGGCCTCCGGGGAGGCGGCAGCGGTCATGACCGCGGTCACTTGTACCTGCGGCTCGCCGCTGCCGCCCCTTCAAAATTCGGGGCGCTGCTCGAGGCCGAAGCCCTTCCTGGGAATTCCTTGCAGTCTGGACATGTATAGCTGCGTAGGAATAGTGCAGAGAGCTATACATGTATACCGCTGACTCACACGGAATTTCTAGGGATCACATGTTGTTGTTCATGATCAGAGGTATAACTCATCCCAGATGTCGATGTAGTCACTCGTCCTGACCTGTTGTAATGACGAAATGACTCTTTTATGTGCGCCGCGCACCTTGACTACATCGTCCGGCTATCATGATAGTATCATCCTTATATCATCCTGAAGCGGTGCTCCTAAGGTGCATGACAAATATGTGCATAGTCTGAGGCAGTATGCATGTGTACAATGCCGTAGCTACCCTCCTTCCTTCGGCGCGCCCCTCCCCCGCTCCTGGCTGCATGCCCCTGGCTGCTTTAAAATACATAAATTATTCGGGGACTACGCCATGCTCGGTTTGAGCTTCGGCCTCAGAGCCACAGTGGCAGAAATCATGCAATTCGTTAAAGGGGAAACCACCAGAGACCCTTCACGCACCCGGCTCAGAAGCTCGAAAAAAAGACGAGTGGTGGCTCTGGCCGGACCGGGGTTCGAACCCGGGACCTCGTGGTAAGAAGTACTTTCACGCTCACGGGCCCGCGGCTGAGTTTAAGGTCAATCCCAAGACCTCTCCCCTATCAATTTCCTACAGCCACCCAACGGTCGCCCAGGTGCCCTCCAGGGTCGTGCAGCCCGCCGGGTTCCCCGGGCAATATTTCAAATCGGGCGTAAAGTTTCATCTATATTCAAAGGGCGATCGCTTAGATTTTGAATTCTTTGGTAAGTTCCCCGGGGTCAGCCCGGCTATTTTCAACAACTTTGTACAACACTGGTGCCCTCAAGTTGTGGTTTCTCCTGGTGGTGCCTCGCCAGCGGCGGTGGCCCCCGGCATCCGCCATCTGCTCTGCGATGTTCCACCGTTGTGCTGCTGACGTGCGGTGCTTGGGGATTGGAGCTGCGTCCATGACGGAGTGGCGGGCTGTTTGCTTTACTCTTGCTTTGGTGTGTTTTCTGACTTGTGATAGGCGTTACACAGTTTCGGCGTTGGCTGGTTCCAGATGCTCTATGGCAGTGTTTCCTTTTAGTGTGTGTGAGTTGCGCCACTGCCGATGTAAACACACACCATCCGCAGGCAATTACGGTACGGGGTGAAAATTACATCGATGCATGGTGTTCTGCGCCTGAACAGTCTGATCAACTGCTCTGTTCGTTGTACAATGGACACAACAGTCACAATGCATGCAACTGCGTTGGCCTGCTGCCATGTTCTATCGATCCAGTCTAGCCGGGCCCGTCAGCCACCCGACGCATGTTACAATCAGTCTCAAATTCTTCGGCACGGTGACAAAACACAGGTGGCCACACTCCATGCAAGCCAGCCAGGCACCCACCCATCAAGGGATGCGCCTCCGAGGCTGGGGGCGCAACTGGAAGTAAACCTCAACTCCACAACCCGCTCGCAACTTGAAAACAAAAAATGTCGTACGCAATCCAGCCTGTCCATCGTTGCCTCTGCACAGCCGTAGTCAGCTAGAAAACACAGTCAAGTCCGTGGCGCTTCAACGGCCATCGCTCGCCGGTGGCTCTGCTTGATTCTGATCCACTTTCCAGTACTCCCCGCCAGCCGCACTGAGGGGGACAGCCCGCGAAGGACTGGGGACTGACACCTGAGGGTTGAGTGCAGGAAGAGACGACATGCCTGTGCCCAGGCCCCCTCCAGCCACCAGCGAGCGAATCAGGTTCATCGCTTGCGCAGTGTTGACGTTGTTCGTGCCGTTCAGGAGGCCTTGCGGGTTCTGCAGCACCAGCGGGAGGCTGGCGGGCACGATGCCGGCAGGCAGCGCCAGAGAGCCGCCCCCTGCACCTGCCGCAGGCCCTGTTCCGGTGTTAACGGGCTCCGCCAGGGGCGGCTTGCCTGCCTCCTCAGCCGCTTTGCACATCACTGACACGCCTGGAGGCAGCGCATGCAAGGACACAGGAGCGCTGTCCTCTGCAGTGGACGCCGCGGCAGGCTTTCCCGCTGTGCCGTTGGCTGCCTCCGCGGTAGACGCACTCTTCCAGCCACTCAGGAGCTGCGACAGGAGAGCCTTTGCAACAGGAGAGCCGAGGTCGCCGTTGCGTGCAGGCCACTTTGGGCGGCTCGTGCAGTCAATTGCACCTGCAGCCACGGGACCGGCGCCAGTGAGAGCATGCACCGCCGCTTGCACCTGCGGCAGGCCAGCAGAGGTTGCCGCTGCGGCCGCAGCCGCCGCCTGTGCGGCGGCGGCCGCCTGCGCTGTGGCGGCAGGGGTGTCTGTGGCGGGGGAGCCAGCAGTGCTGCCGCGGGCGGCGCCCAGGACCTTGCCACCTTCCTGCTGTGTACTAGTGCTGGGCTGCTGCGGGGCGCCTGCGTCTGTGTCTGCACCTGCAGCATCTGCCGAGCACATGTCATCGAAGAAACCTCAGTCCTTTACCTACACCGCTACGCTGTGACAATCTCGAAAGTAGTTGGCTGAGACAAGAGAACATTCAACACTGGTCACAAGAGCAGAGGTGTGGGCGCACCGGAGAACGCGGCCCAGGAGACTTGCGGCATGTCAGCGTCCGCCTGCGGTGCGCCCTCCGCCCCCTCCGCAGCTGCGGGTGGATCAGGAGAGCCCTTGAGTGAAATCAGCAACGCAGCAGCTTGCAGCTCATCCTCCGTTGTGCCAGTTGACTTCTGCACAGGCGCTCGCAGTGGACAGCAGAAAACAAAACCGAGTGGACTTCAACAGCTACCTGTGCAAAGTTGTAGAACAGGAGGCAAGATGTGTACACGGGGCAGTGAGGGTCAACAACAACAACAACAACAACGACAACAACAGCAGCGGCAGCAGGAAGCACGACAGCACCCTGTGGGGAGAGGAGGAGACACCCACACACCTTGCGGTGCTTTGCTGGAGGCTTGTCTTCGGCGGCCTCCTGCTTGACTGGAACGCCTGATGGCGCATCCGAAGCTGCCGCAGCCGCGGGCGGCGCGGGGGGGGTGGCAGGCGGCGCTGCAGCCCTCCAGGAGGTTGAGACTTTCGCACCCTGTCCTTCAAGCACCCGCGCGATCTCTGCAGTGGCGCGCTCGCGCTCAGCAGGTGTGGCATCACTTCGCAGTGCACTCATGAGTACCTGGATTGCGTCCCCCTGCACCGCAGCGGCAGCCTGCGGCTGCTGCAGTGGCGGAGGGGTGTTCCCCGCGGCGTTCAAAGCCCCTGACGAGCCGGCCTTGTTCAGAGCGGACGCGTTGAGGGACGGCATGGGGCTGTCGCTGGAGGCGCGGCGGTTGCGGGCAGCGGAAGACTGCGTGTGGCCGGGCTGTGTCAAGTCATTTGTGGTGAGCAGCATGGGGGGGTCGTCGGCGCTCACTCGGTGGAGGCCTGCCT
The DNA here is from genome assembly GCA_032359135.1 of Ulvella scutata. Taxonomy (NCBI): domain Eukaryota; kingdom Viridiplantae; phylum Chlorophyta; class Ulvophyceae; order Ulvales; family Ulvellaceae; genus Ulvella; species Ulvella scutata. The sequence continues at coordinate 40,667 of JAUMHD010031420.1, read as the reverse complement.
GTGCCGCGTGCCCGCCGTCAGCGCCCTGCTTGCCCGCAACCCAAGCACTCCTCTCCATGGGCGTCATGGACAGCATGGGCGACTGCTTGCGACGAGACGGCGGCGCAGGAGCAGGGGGCAGAGGCGCGACAGGCTGCGGCAGCGAGCTGTACTGCGGCGGGGCCACTATTGCAGATGCGGGTAGGCGGCCTGCTGAGATGCCTGCGAGCAGCGCCGCCTGTAGGTCAGCACGCACAGCATGCACAGGAGGTGCTCCCGGCGCACTGCTGACCACAGCACCCACCCCACCGCCCCCATCACCTCCAGGCAAGGGTGATCCGCCAGCCAGGTTGGCTATCCCTGCTAGCTGCGGAAGGTTCTGAAGGTGCTGGAAGTTCTGAATTGGAAAGTTGGAGTCCATGAGGGTACGCAGCAGCTCTGATGGCTGCCCGTGCGAGTGTTGGGGGGGCACAGGTTGGGGGGTTTGTGGTGGGGGGCTGGACTTGGTGATTAAGTTTGGCGCGTGCACGGCAAGGATCGATGCGGCCACCCTCGGCCCAAACAGCTTCTCGAGCTGTGTGAACGCTGCTGTGGCTTCAGGGTTCCACATCTGCACTGCTTGTGGTGGTGGCGGGAAAGTGGCTGGAGGTGCGCTGCGCATGCCTCTATCTGTCGACAGCCTGCGCAGCACCGCCTGGGTCTCCAACGCAGCAGACAGCGGCACGTCCGCAGCCGTGAGCGGTTGTGACGGCCGCGCCTGGGGGGCAGAGTTGGGGGGCAGCAACCCAGGAGGCAAATTGCCGCTGTTGATCAGGAGGCTCAACGCAGCCGGGTCCAGCTGTGCAAGCATATTCTTTGCAGGCACTGCGTCGGGAGGCTTGCTATGTGCTGCTGTGGAAGCCCCAGGTGCCGCGTGGTGGTGGTGCTGCTGCTGCATGGGCTGCTGCTGAGCAGCAGCAGCAGCCAGTAGCCGCTGGGCTTGCGCTGAACCGAGGCCGCCTGCGGCGGCCGCAGCAGCAGCCACAGTATGCATGTGCTGCTGCTGCTGCGAATGCGGGACAGCAGACATAGGGGAGGTGCTGGGCATGGAGGCCATCCGGGTGGTGTGCGGTGACGCTCCATCAACAGCGCGCCTATCCCGAACCTGTCCATGCATGTGCGGGGTGGAACCAGGCGGCAGCAGCTGCTTCCCCCCCAGCAGGCCCCCCCAGCCGCTCATCTGCAGCAGCCCGTTCAGCACTGCCTGCGCGTCATTGCCGCTGAGGTTGCTGAGGGCTTGCGCACCCTGGGCACCAGTAACGGCAGCAAGGAGTGCGTTCAGGGACGCATTGTTGCCACCAGCGCCGACAGCAGCAGCTCCTGGAGCCCCGAGCATCTGCCCAGGGTGTGCGCCCCCCCAGCTGCTACCTGCCTTCCTGAACGCCTTGGACGTTCCTGGCTGAGTGGTCATGTCAACGTCCTTGCTTGAGCGCGGCAGTGGCATCTGCGCTGTGCCCGACACCGTGCGCCCATCTCCTGCACATGCATGGGCAGATCCAGGACAGGCGCAGCATGCTACTTGACTTACACTATATGGAATGCAGGGCATTATCTGACTGCATTACATCTCGTCGCTAGTTACAGTTGAGGACCTGTGGGTGCCTCTGTGGCGAGACGCTGAGCGCAGCCGCTGCATCGACGCCTACCCCCACCATGTCCGTAGCAGGCGTAACAGCTTGACTGTGCATTCGAACAATGCACAGAGGGGTTCGTCAACGCACCAGGAGGAGGGAAGCCGGAAGGATTGGGGGTGGGGGAGGATCTGCCGGGTGCTCCGCCACGGCGAGTGAATGCCTCCCTGAGCACCGTCGAGCCAGAGTGTCGCCCCTTTTTATGCGCAGGAGAATCCTGAGCTGCAGTGTTAGCTGGATGCTTGAGGCTCCGCTTCAGTACCTCTGACCCACTAGAGAAGGGGGCAGCTGCGGCTGCACCACGCACGCTGACTGCAGGGTGTGCAGACCCTCCACTACGACCACCGCCCCGTGCGGGTGCTGCTGTGGTTTGGGGCCCAGGTACACGTACGGCGGGCATCGGGGCTAAGCCGTCTGGGTGTGAGGGTTGGGGGCTGCTGGAGGGGGGGATGGTGCGGTCGGACGGCATGGTACGCTTTCCTGGGGATGGGAGAGAGGTGGTGTACGGCGCCGCGCCCGGCACCGGGTGTGAGTTCTGCAAAATACGCTGCTTGGGGGACTGCATGCTCTCATTTGTCGCACGCTGAAGAGGTTGCAGCGCTGCTGCATTGGCTTTAGTGCTTGTTTTAGCGTTGGACCCAGAAGAAGTGCCTGGAGGCTGTGTCTGGGCCCCCGTAGGCGCCTTCGCAGCATCAAGGGCTGCAGATAGCGCAGGGCCTGCCTGGGTGCCGCCCAGCGTCGCAACGAGGCTTGAGAGGGCCGCGGGCCCCCTGCTGGGGTCGTTTCTGATCATGGCTAGAAGTGACGACACCGCCTCATTGGCTTGGGATGCAGGCACAGACGATACAACAGCGTTAAGCAGATTTCGTGCTATTTCTTGTGCGGGCACTGGTGTCTGCGACGGCGCTACGTGCGGTTGCGAGGGCATGGTGTGTGGTTGGGAGCGAGCAGGCTTTGCACCTTCGTGGGCACGAGGCTCAAGGCTCACAGCCCTAGCGAGTGTGGCACCAGGCGATCGAGGGCTTGCTTGCGCAGGAGACGGTTTCTGCACAGATTTTGTGGGCGACTGCTGCTTGGGTGCTAGATCACCAGACCCATTACCGTTGGACTGTGTTGCAGCATTACTACTGCTCTGGCCGCTGTTTCCAGCTCTCGTACTGCCCTTGCGCACAGTACCCGAACCTGCGTTGACGATTTGAACTGCATCGCTGGCTCTGGAGTCGCTGGGAACTCCCTTTTCTGCAGCACTAGCAATGCGACTTGAGCTGTTCTTGGATCGGCCCACAGCGGTGGCTTGCTGCACCGCTTCCTGCAGCCTTGTCAGAGTTCCCTGTGTAATGCAGACCGGATCGTTCATGTTGGCTTGTCGGTCCTCTGGAGCAGCGCTTGGTTGTTCGCACTGGCCGCCGGCATCCGAACGTAGTGCAGGCAGCAAGTTCGCTCCCGCGTGGTCACCTGTACACAGGTGTGCTCTAACCTCTGCACCTGCCAGCAAGGCGTAATCTGCCCAGGAAGTGACTAATAGTCGCAGTTTGCACCCCAGCAGTAGAGCCAGCAGCGGTCGGCGTACCACTTTTTGTTGCTGTTGCAGCCCGCTGCTTCTGTTGGGATGACATCTTCGTGTCTACTGGACTGGATACCGCTCAGACTCGTGGATGAATCGAGCTACGAGTCAAGTGCCACACAGATTGTCATAACTGCTTAAAACTTAGACCTTGATCTGAATGCTTGGTGCATGCGTCCTGCACAGAAATATCGCGCTGGGTGCGATTTCTGAAGGCAAGACTTGTACAACCTCGACGCCTCAGCGATCGACGACCGGGCAGCCCTCACTACCGTAAAATAAACCAATAAGGCATCTTTAGAGTCTCTCTTGTTCTGTTAGAGTCGAAACGAAGTGTGCAGAGTGCGCACGCCATGTGAACAGAATGGGAGGTGAGAACTTAAACCAGGGACAGGAACACACCTGAACGAGTCGATTTGATCAAATCAACTAGACAGCGAAACGTTTGTGAGTTCTGTGCCCTGTTCACCGCGCTCGTGAAGACTGTAGCACAGAACAGCATATGTAACTGCCAGCGGAGTCACACACAACGGAGCGATGTTTCTCTCAACGTTTTCGTCGGCAGATTACAGACTAACGCTGAAAGCAGTGCTTGCGATATCGTGTGCTACTGTCCAAGACAACTAAGCTGTGTTTGTAGACATGCATTCGAGACATGGAAACTGCAAGGGAGTAAAACGGTAGCTACCGGTAGGTCTTGCTGCATTTATCCATGTTCCACATGCATGTAGCAGGAAACCAAGAAACCCTGCACCTGGTCGTTACGGCATCACGGTCGAACGGATATGTCTAATACATTCGGAGTTTACTGGTACCTTTCGTGTCATCACATGGAACTAGAACTCCGCAGACTAAAATCTCTACGTGCTTGGATCTGAAGCACCAGTCATCAGAATGTGGGTGTGACTATCGAGTATCGAACCCGTTCGCGAACGTTTGAAAAAAGAATTATCTTGCAGGTGAGTGACAGGTGCACGCGCTCGGGGTGCTCGCAGTAGAATTTCGGTGCCATGCATAGCGTCATCACTGCGACATGCATATGGACGACAGCAACTGCCACGGCAAGGATGTGAAACCAATCACCCTCGGAGCACCCAGCGTTACAGGCTCCTTCAATTGCACGGCTGCATTAACCCAGGACAACGTCGTGCTTGCGCCCGCCTTGTTCTGTCTCTGAGAGACGTACGGATTTTCTTGAATCGTCGCAAGTTTGCTTGCAGTCTGAGCATTTCGGTTTTAGCGAGGGCCCTTGCGAGCGGGCTTCAACGCTCTCGCCTGAGGTTTCTTCACAGCTGAGTGAAGACATCTGTTGCGCTAGCGCAGTAAGTTGAGGCGTGTGTGGCTTGGGGCTTGTGCACATGACTGGCTGAACATTGTTGACCACCTGGACAGCATGACGGCATGACATGCTTCGAGTTCATCTTTAGCCTGGCCACTTGTTGCACCTTAAAAATGCTATCGGCAGTTGGATACATTACTATCCCCAGATGGTAGCTCCAGTTGTTCCATATGCTTGTTGCGTGTAGCTGTTTTGGTCCTTTCTGTCCTCTACTCCGATTCTCCAACTGGTCGTATCGGTGGAATCATTACTATCTCCAGCCCTGTCGATGTAATCTCATTCTGACTGAATTTCCGAGCACTTTCACGGACAAAGGCGTGATTACAATTCCATTCGAGTGATGGAAAGATGCAAGTGCATGCGCGACGCTGCCGACCCAGCATGCATGCATGGCCACGTCGAACTTGGTACTTGCAAACACACGATACCAAGCTCATTGCAGCACTCGCCCACACCACACAGTGGAGAAGAGTGGTCAAGTGTTGTCGAATCATGGACGGTTTTGGACGTTTCGTAGGATTGCGCAGATATACAGCAAGGCGAATTATATTGTATCTAGATGTTTTGCAGACATCGACGAAGGCGTCTTGAGGACTTCAGTATCGCATTGTGTTCGCTATTTGGAGAGTTTGGATTATTCTGTGTAGTATAAACATGAGAACAGAGAGCTTTAAATACAGAGTGCAGGGATAGATTCTGCAAGATTTGTGGTCTCCACAGCTCGCACTAATCCACAGAAGCTGGGGAGTCACGGGGTTGCTGGAGCGTTTGTCAGCGTATAAGAACATCAAGTGGTCGCGGCCAATAGAGTACGGCCGATGTGGTGTACTCTGTGGGTGCGATTCAACGGCGGAAGTACCTTCGTAAAGTAATCACTTACGTGACGAATGCACGGGACTGTGAGGCCGTCACATATATATATATATATATATATACATACATATATATATATATATGCGATTATCCTGCCGAAAGATCGTTGATCTTTTCTTTCAGGCACTTTTACAAACCGGAAAGGTAGTTTCAAAGTATTTAAGAGTAAGCTAGTGACGCATTGGCAGCATGCTCCGGCAGTGCGTCAGGAAGAAACTTGATTTTGGAAGCATCTCAAATTACCTCACTAAAGGCTTCGGATGCTTGCAGTGACTATCTGAAAATCGTCGCGATATAGATCGCTCGCTCGTGTTTCTGGTTGCTGAGGGTTCCCTTGACAGGAGAGGAAAGCGAAGTGCAGGAAAAGGAACAGAAAAACTGAGTCGCTGCAGTGGGGTTACCTCCGTCAATAAAATTTCCCGCTTCTGAGCCCTGATGTAACCTCTCATATATGAGAGGTAGTTGCATCGATGTAACTATCTCCAGCGATTGTGTGCCGAAATAAGCTCTGGATTGTGATTACATAGACAAGGTCGTTATTGTTATTGTAGGTTCAATCGAAGCGAGCTTGCGTCGCAACTGGATGTGTCACAAATGCGTCGTGACGAAACTACTAAGTGTAAGCGTGAAGCCGCGTAAGTGTAAGCTTGAAGCCGCATCTCTTCGAGGGTTCCCCCTCACCCCACGGACGATAATTTGAACTTGAGTAAAACACACCATACTGATGATCCTGGGCTTCTGATTCGGCAGGTTCGAACGCACTGTGGGTGAATGCCGTTGCTGTACGTATGTATACATGGATGATGGCGAGTGATACGAGAGGCTGGAAGCACGGCAGTACATGTGACGGTACTCGTTTGAACAATGCGTGTTTGTAACCTTCTTCAGCTTTGCCAAAGGACGCGTGTCGAAAGCCTCAGGCCACGAGTCCTTTGGCAAGGTTCCAGTTGTCCAACTCATGATCATGCAAATTCAGTACAGTGCACAGCACCGCACTGCTGCATCACAGCGCCTGAAACACACTTCAAACTGGGTATTTGGTGTGCACAACATCATTGTGTGGACGTGACGTGCTTGATGAGGGTGTTGCTAAACGCTTTCGATTTATAAATGTACATACTTGTACTGATCAATTGATGCGCAGAATGCTCAAGCCATAGCGTTTGCATTGTACAGGGAAAGAACAGTTGCGCCTAAGGTTCCTTTCTAGGTTTTCTTTCGACGCTGTTACCAAATGAGTTCTGATGACTGTGTACTACATTGCGATCACATGTGATGCATTGCACTCAGCAAGAGCTCACAGGAAAATAACCATCTGCAAATAACCAGCTGCCGCTTTTCTGTCTGGCTAAGAGTGCTGGGAAAGACTTTCGCGATGGTGCTGTTGTCCCATTCGAGTGAAGTGGTGGATGTTTTGTGTTAGGTGCTTTGGGCTATTTGGGTTCCTGCATATTCACTACCTGTCCGGTTTGTAAAGGGAGCTGCCGCTTTTCACCGGACAATCATTCCGCGCAAGCCGAAAAGGAACTGAATTGGTAAAAACCCAAATAGAATCCAGAGGCAAGGCTGTGACGTTTTGATCTTGGCAGATTGAGTAGACCTGAAGAAGAAAAACGAGGCCATGATGAAAATTTGGAGGTTGACATGCGCTGACTCAGCCAAGTCCCCCATAGCCACACTTGCAAATAAATTATTCGGGGACTACGCCATACTCATACGCCATACTTGTGTATAGGTATATATCGTAACGGATATGTGGAGGAAATTCGATGGCAGTATAACAATGAAAACTCATCTGAACACAAATAGTCATTCGATGTGTTGGCGTGGCCGATAAAAGTTGCTCAGGTGCAGCCTTTGCCACAGTGGCGTGTGGTCCAATTTCCTGACTTCTTGCATTTCCCAAAACATTTATTATCTAGACTCATAGTCTACGCAAACCGTCAAGGTCAAAACGTCACGGCATAATGAATGTTCACAAAATGCATCCACTTCCAGTCCCATCAGGGCAGCTTTCTCCCAGCACTCTCGCCCAAAGCGCGATATAAATAGTAAAGACGAAACACAATACCAGCACCTCGAGGTACAGCACAACTAACAGCAAGTAATGAAACGCTGCGATGTTCCAGGCGGTCCAAGAGCATGCCTCCGATGGACATAGATGAATGCATATTGTCACCAAGGGGGGTCAAGCAAGGCAGCCCCCTAGGGCCCCTGCTATTTGCCCTCACCCTGCCGGTCCCCTGCAGCGAGTAGCGGCCACACTCTCGTCTGGGAATTTGTGGCTTACTTTCATGATATCAACCTGGCGGGCCCTGGCGCTGAAGCGGCCCATGCGTTTGAACACCTCGCCACTGAGGCTGAAACCACCGGCCTCACCGCAGCGCAAGCAAAGACCTCCACATACAGCCGTGGCATCGATCCATGGCAGCAACAGCTGCAGCTCATCTTGGAATACAGCACGCCGCACACAGCCTCATGGTGGCCGGTACGCGGCGTCAGTGGCGATGGGCGTAAAGTTCGCGCATCGGCACTGAGGCTGTCATCGATGAAAGCAAGCGCGCTCACCTCGGGCGAGCTTCTCTGCCGCCTCTGCGACCTCCCACAGCCACTCACCGCCCAAGACAAGTGGGTGCTCCTCACCCACCCTCCGCAGCTCTGCCTTCAGCACCTCTCCCGCAGCGTACTCTAGCCTGCTGCCAGCAGCCGTTAGGTTCTGTGCTAACACCACAAGCACCCGACCCAGGAACGATGGCCGTATTCTACCGCTAGGAGCGATGATGTCACTGATATATTAGATTTGCCCAGAATCGTAACAGCTGGCGCTGAAGCTCTCAGAGATGCCGTGGGCTGCCTGGGCATTACCTCTAGTCTCGAGGCGTGATATTCGAGACTGAGCTCCCAAAACCTCAGCAGGTCGTAAGCACCCTGCACTTCAACTGTCACTTACGCCCTGGGCCATGCTCGGTCTCTTGACGATGTGTCCTTTATCCACCCCCGGGCTCCCTGTTATGTTTACGCAGACCCTCACACTCCACTCCACGTTGCCTCAGCTCAAGACACCGCGAATATGCCAAATTACTGCAACCACCACCAGTGCCCCGGGCACATGTTCCGGCCGTTCTCCTTTTAGACTTTTGGCCTCTCCAGCCCTGGCGCCCTGCAGTTCGTTTCAGACACCGCCAATCCAGCATTCCCTGAACCGGGCCACCGCCGTGATGCCTGCATTCTTATAGCATGTGTAACTTCTCATAGCACAACTAACCACACCCCAGAACAAGCAACAACTGCAAGGTCCAGCACATAACCTTGTGTCCCCTACTCCACTACAGTGTACCCTCACTGTGCTGTCTGGGAACTTGCCTTACTGTTGCTCTATTCACCGGCCATTACATGAACATTTCTAGATGTGCTTAATTAGCCTGCCTCACGGCTGACCTGGTGGGTTGGCAGTCAGTACACCACTTCTTGTTCAGTTGTGAAGCTTTCCCAGTCACCTGCACTGATCCTTGGGACTACCTGCTCGTCTCGTTCCCATCGATGTCATGCAGTTCCTCTCAAGGTACAGGAGGTCCTCAGTTTCAACTCTGTGTCTGTGGCGTCGCTGTCCCCTGGAATATCAATCCCTTTTCTTTCCTGGCAGCTGAGAATGGGGGGCATCGCCTTATCCAGAAAGGGCTTCGGCCTCAGGGTTGGACAGGGCAAGATGGATACTAGGAGCATGTGACCAGGGTGTCAAATACAAAGGCTGCAGAGAACGATGCACAAAGTAGCAGGAAGAAAGCTGCAACAAGGAGATAGACATCAGATAGATTCAGCATTCGTATTTGTATTGTATCAACTGGTTGAGATTGTACTGAGAATTTTTTCTTCTCGCTTTGTACGTCCACGAGTTGCACAGTGCTCTTGCTCAGCATGCTCAAGCCAGGGAACTGTCACTCTGAGATATACGCCTTGGGCTCATGCATGATGCATCTCCAACGTACCACTATAGTGCACTAAGGTACGAGTACCAATCCTAGCTGCACGCGCCTTCCAAGCACAGGCTGATCATAAAACTACACGATAGTGTTCCAAGCTAGCTTCAGAGGAATTCTCTGAGCTGGCGGTGTCACCGTGCTCCTGCGTGTGGTCAGTGCAGTGAGTTGGTGCACTGTTGTGTTTCTCTCCAATAACTGGCTATAGACATCATAGAAGTATATGTAGCACTTTAAAGTCTGATGTCATGACCTTTTATCAGCAGGTGATTCCCTTTACAAACTCATCTGAGCATGATTCCAACCACAGAAAGAGCAGTTTGTTGTCGATATCGCCACTTCCATACGTCCAGTACACACGATGATGCTTTTTGTGTAGGAAGAAGAGTTCTGGCATCGCTTTGGAGCGAAGCTGGGATCGTTGAAGAGAAGTCATAGACCAAGTCCAGCAAGGTACATCCCGAGCTCATCTATTGTACGAAATATTGGAATAGAGCCAGATGTGAACTAACTTGTGTGCGTTGAAGTCTTTCTCGGTTGCAGGTTGTTACCCTGCGAAGTCAGAACCCAGCAGGGACAACATGCCTCACAGGTACTGAGGCCCAATCCTGTGCCCAGCAAGCAAATAACACACGCTTCGACTGAGTATCACTTCGCAGTTCGGATACAAATGTGCAGGATAATAGTCATGGATTGCCATGTAATGCCCAGCAAGCCATCTCAGAAGCTCTTGGCAAGACTGTGCTCCACGGATCAGCTATGGACGACACCAAGCTCAGATTGCACCAGGTGTGTTTCTCAAACATACTTCGAAAGCAGCGTCTCGATTTGATAGAAACTTGTTCAAGCTCGTATAACAGACATTGACGCAGCAAGGGTCGTCTCCAGTTTTATGTCACCTGTCGGTTCACCAATAACTCAGCCACATCTGTGTCGCTGCCTGAACCATCATCACAGTCCTGACAAGCCCCGACAACCACTCAAGCAGCAAGGACAGTTTTCCAATGTACATCATATACCTCAGTATATCTCAGTGTATACCTCAGTGATGCTGTGCAGCTTGCATTGGAGCTCGCAACAGGACACCATGCCACAGCAGCAAAACTGCAGGCCCTGCTGTCACACAAAGGGGCTGTGACAGAGGCTAAGATGCGGCAGCAAGCGAGACTCTGTGCCTCCTTGGATGCTCGCCTGCAGGCGGCTCACACTAGCATTGATGCAGCCTGCAAAGAAACTCGCACCTGGATCCAATCTGCTGATTGTGTCCTCCAAGCCCTTGCACGTCAGCTGTCAGGTGTATCTGTATCAGGTGTCGTGCTTCACTTCGCTCTATCTTCTCTGGACTTGATGATGCACGGCCTTGCTCGCATGCTGCTGCTCTGTTCCTTGCATTCTGCTAGCCTACAATCTACTCTGTTCTTGCAAGCCGAAGAGGTAGTGCAAGAAACCGAATAGCTGTACGTATAATACATGCAAGTTTTGTTCCACCTTATTCAAAATCTAATCTATCCTGTTCTAGGGGTTACAGCGGTTCAGGACATGTTTCAGCATCTGTGATTGCTTCTATGCAATCTTGACTCACTGGTGGCCCTGGTGGGCTCCTGCTGTTTTCTGATTCCATCCATGTCATGTCCTGGCTCATTTTTAAGTGAGTGCCAAGTACTAGCCTGCCCCGCGCCTATGGAAAAATAGTTATATGTTTGATTCGTTGGGTACTGTTTCATTCCACGTGTTGATATGCGTGGTTCCGGTGTAAGGCTGTGCCATCCGCATCATGCAACCGAGTATGCGCGTATGTTGATGAAACTGGGGTATGTTGACCTCTTTGCGGCCCTGGGCGTGTTAGGTGGCCGCACAATACAACAATGGCATTGGAAGGGCTTATAGTATACAGCATAGACATAGCGGAAGTGGAGCATGGGCAACAGATGCACCTTTCTCCTATGCCAATTTTGGTGCAGGAGTGTTGGCAGGCCACTGCACAGCGCTTTTCATATCAAGAGTTTGACACCATTTAATTTTCGGAGGACAGCATATGTGTATCATTGTGTCACAAGGGAGAAGCTCATCACTGGAAGGAGATGTGAAAATTGTTCCGGGAAGGATATGCAATATGCCCAACCCCATCTCATCCCTGGAAACATACGCTTGTATATCAACATGCGCGTACATATACGAATTTGCAAGACTATTTTCCGTATATTAGCCTCCCAGTAAACGCCTCAGGCACACCCTTATTCATGTGCCGTACTCTCTCCAGATCCACACCTGTCACCTGCAACAGTGCTGTGGTGCCTGAGCGCAGATGTGGAGGCCCTCGCAGCGCTGCAAACACAGAAGAATCAGCTGATGGAAGCTTCTCAGTCCCTTCCAGACCCCTCCACATACACCTCGCTGTCGGGCCTCTTTCAATCTGGGGTCGATGACGAAGCCAGCTGCAGGCAGCACCCAGCCACATGCCAGGCCTGCTCGCACAGCGCACAGCATGTGCAGCAGCTTCAAAGGTGCCATCGCCTGCCCTGTTCTCTTATCTGTTATGTAGCTGCCTGAAAATTCGGGTAACTTGCTGGCAAAGGTTTTTGCCTAGTTTTCTGGTAACCTGAAAGAGTGCTGCTGGATGTGCTTCTGAATCAAAGACCCTTCGTGCCCGCTGCTGCAGGAGGCTTCAGGAAGCAGAGACAGACGCCGCTCAGTTGCGGCTACAGGTTAACACCATGCATGCAGCACAGCAAATTCGCGGCAGCACACACGCTTGCAACATCGCTACAGAGCCGCAGCCAGAATCCCACTGCCAGCCTCAGCTGAGTCAGCCACCTGAAGGAGGTGCCAGCGGCCGCACAGCAGACGGCTTGAGGGCTGCACTGCGTGGCCACCACTTGCATGATGCTTACGTGCAGGGCGATTTTGATGCGGGCGCGAAGGACGGTGGCGCCCTCCAGATGCTGCCTCCCTTTGAATCATAGTCTTTCTGTCTGTCTGATTCATCCTGTACCTAACCTAGACCAGCTGGCACTAGCCTACGTACTTGTTATGTGTTGAGTTCCTGCGGGTCCAGGCTGCCACACTGCCCCGAACCCACCCGCTTACTTTCAGGCTCAAAGTAAGCGCATCAAGAAGACATCAACACTGTATTGTTTTGGCCCACAAGTCTCAGCAAACCCATCACTAAAATGTTCGAAACCTGGAGCCACAGCTTCTTCACAAGCCAAAAATCAGTGCATGGCGAAGAACCAGCTGTTGACCAGAACACGCATGAAAACCCGCCCCTTCACACGAATGGCTCAACAGCTCCAAATCCTAGCAGCGCGTTCTGAAGCTTCTCAGTGTGCCCACTTTCAACGCAACCTCCCAGCGCAGGGGATGTGCGCGGCGCTTACCGTGCTGCGGTGGAGCGCTTGAAGAGGGACTTTGATCACCGTGTGGCCGAGACCGAGCTGCGGTTCATGCACGGCGCCTCCCGTGCGCCCACCCAGCTCTCAGAGCCACACAACAAAGCTCCTGCACTCTCTCGTGAAGCTTCTGGTGGTACCGGCTGTGCTGCAAATGTCCCGCTGGAAGCTTCGCAAGATCGAGGTTCAGGGCGCGAGCGCGCCCCGCATGCCGAGCACGCCAGCGCTGTCACCCGGCAGCTCAATGAGTTGCAGCTTCAGTTGAATGACCAGGTCAGATGCTCGCAGATCCACACATGCTTACGCTGGTCGCGGTCGTATTTTCAGTGTCTTCTCACATCCTGTTGCTTCCCCGGTTCCCTCCTCGAGCACACCAACATCCCTTTTGCTGTGGTTCTTTTTATCACGGGGAAGGTATGAAAAATTAGGGAAACCCAAAACTAACACACGTGTTTATGGGTCAAGAGCTTGCCCTGTCGACTAACATTCACCCATATATTGACGCTAGGGTGTATTCCGTTATCGCCTAGTATACTCTACTGATTGGTGCTGTCCTTGCTGATGAAGCGGCCCCTGATGTTGCTGCTGGGCTTGCCTGTGACAGTGTGCATCGTCTTGGGTAAAAAGAAAAAGTTAATCGGGAAGCATGCCATGAGATTTATGAGTTTGGCAGCTCACCTCACACATCAGTGGCATGCACTATGGTTCTTCTACCAGCTTGCCTATCCGCGACATCAAAGGGGGCTGCGTTGCCCTGCTGCTTCTGTTCTGGTTCCTGCTGCCTCCTTGGCTTTCCTTGGCGTGATCCTTGATTGATAAAGTTCTCCCAGATTGCAACACATAGCATCACGCCAGTACTGCCTGGCATCTTGACCTGCAGTGGGGCGTGCACTGCATAAGCGTAAGTAACACTTTGAACGCTGTCTTCAAGTTACGTAATAGATGGTTTTGCGCAGGGCTTGATGCAGCGCCCCGCATCCTCCGCACCGGGTGTGCGCGCACTGGCCTTCTCCGCCCTCTGCCACCGGCCCGCTCTCCCTGCAGCCCCCAGCACAGACCCCGCAGAGCAACTTTTTTGTAGTCCAGACAAGACCGTGCATGTGGCTGGCGTCCAAGACAGCAGGCCGGTGGCACACAGGGCGGGTGTGCAGAGCACGCGCGAGGTGTCGCTGCGAGAGGCTCTGCAACTCAAACCCCCGCCTGGCGGTGCAGCCACCGGCGCTGCAAACAACCCTCAGAGCGGAGCAACAAAGAACCAAAATCCTCAGCTGGTAGACTCTGTAAGTGCCCCGAATGTTGACCTGCGGCCACACCGTGGATTTGGCGTCACGCAGCCGCGCCACAGCGTAAGGGACCTTGTGGCAGCCGCAAGGCGCTCCCCCCCCAGACAGCTGTCTCCCAATCTCAACCGCACAGCCTTATCTCCTTCCATGCATCATCGCGCAACACCCTCCAACTGCAGCAGCCCAGCCGCAGCAGCGCTGCCCACATGCGCACACAGAACGCTTTCTGTAAACAGCGCTGTTAGAAGAAGCTTCTCTCCCTGTTCAGACACAAACAGAGGCAGGGCGCCGAATGGCGGTGCAGGGAGGCCTGCCACATCCCCGAGTCGCTGCGGTGCTGAGGGCCCGCTGAAATCGGACTGGCATAGCTACCAGCGGCGCATGCTGGCTGCTGTGGAGGACGCTGGTGCCTCCAGCACCCCCCCACATGCTGTGGCTGATGCAGCTAGCAATCCTGGCAAGCGCAGAGCCTGCAGGAGCACGAGTCCGGCCAAGAAGGCTGCGAATTCAGGATTGCACACAACCTTGAGCCCCACCGGGTCACCTGCCGCGTCCAGGAACCCAAGCCCCATGGGGCCGTGGCGCAGCCCCGGGAAGGGGCACGTGCTGCTGGGTAGATCGGGTGCGTCATACTCACAGGCCTGCGTGGGGTTGATTTCGAATGCATCCATGCTGTAGTTGCTTCCAGTTTTTGCAACCCGTTCCAGTTCTTCTTCTTTCTAGTTTTTGCAACTCGAAAATATGAATAGGAGAATAGGAGAATTATTTTCTCTGCTGAACAATGGATGCTGCTCATCATTGAATTTGCTGTCATTCTACAGGGTTGAGCTTGATCCCGAACAGAATGTCCCTTATTTGTGCGTGGGCCGCAAAGGCGTTCTCCCACATTCCATACACGCTCCATTATTATTGTTCTTCTTCTTTTTGTGTATTGTTGGTGGTTGTCCCTTGGTCCAAACTCGGGACCCTCAAGCAAATCACTTTGAGTGACGCACACGCTTATTACTATCCGAATTTCTCTATGTACTGTGGGTGGTGGAGGGGGTGGGCCACTCCCGCGCTGGAAAAGGGGGGTAGTGCGGCTGCACCCGCTGAGTGCATGTCACATCTCCACCTGCTGCCGAAATGAATATTCCTTCCTGAGCACTTCTACTACACGCTGAGAAAGATACGAAACTGTCTTGCTTTACTCGTTGTTTTACTCGTTGTCCACTTGCTTGGCTCGGAAAAGGGCCACTGGTAGAAGCACAGCACAGCACCGAAATGTAAGCACGAGGCAGCCTGAGTGGCTTGCAGGCAGGTGCTGCAGGCCTGCAGCGGCTGCCACTCCTCCAGGCTCAAGGTCCCCATCAGCGTCCAGAAGCCTTCGTGGTGTAGGGAGCAGCGTGGAGCGCCCTGCAGCCGCTGCGGCATGCCACCCCCACAAGCCCTCTGACGCCTGCAGCACCAGCAGGCCCTGCTCGCCGCCGTTCCCGAGCACGGAAGAGAAGCGGTGCCATCGATGTGGTGGGCGCCCCCTCCCCCCTCTCCCTCATGCTCTGAACGCGTGGCAGCACACTCAGAGTGCATGTTTTTGTTATCACAAGATCACGCACGAACGCACACTGCCTCCCTCCCTCGCTACTGAGGCTAACTATGTATCTTCAACACCGCTGCGCACAGCACGTCGGCTCAAAACCAACTTTGCAGCACTTTACAATGTACCGTCGCAGCGCACACGTCGACAGGGTATTGTGATAGGTCTTGTTCTGTTGGCCACGAAGCTGTATATCTGCACAAGTGTCCGTGCCGGCAGGCGCTTGCGCTTGTCATTGGCAGAGGCACTGCAGGCCGCTTGCACAGTCGGTTGTAAGAGTGGTGCGCGTTTGTTTGTTTCTACGTATGGTGCGCATACAGGAGCGTTCACGGTGGAGGAGAGCCTCTACAGATATAGTACTGATCATGAGGGCCCTGTAAATGCCTGTCCTGTCATGATCATGAATGCCGTGCCTGGTGAAGCACATGGAACCCAAGTAGTCAAGTTCACCTCCCATCCATTGCCTACAAAAACTTAGTTCGCGACACAACTGTCTGAGTGGCCATGTACACGCCCCTCGCTTCTTGACAGATATTTTGCACCTTCAGCATCATCGGTGCGTTTTGGATGCAGGTGCAGACTCGGCATCAGCAGCAGCAGTAGCCTGCAGCTTCCACCCCAGCCTGCTGCCCAATCCAGGCCTCCTGAGAGGGACGCCAGAGTACATGTGGTGCTCGCAGCAGCAGCATGGCAGTGCCACGCCCGCCTGCCACACCCGCCCCCACCATCACTTCTCGCCCCCTGAAGCAACCTACTAATCTTGGTGGCAGGGGGGAAGGGAATGGAACACAAACGATCGTTTTCTATGAAGATTCCGCAACACACAGGCTCGATGTGAAGATGGTGAGGCCTGCTGCGAGTATGTGCACTAGGGGAGGCACCAGAATCTGCTCTTTGTTAAAGTTTGGTCAATTCCACAATCAGCTCATCGTGGTGAAGTGGGTGCAGCAAACACTGAGACTAGATAACTGATACCGAAATTCGGGTCAACCATGATGACTGCTCAGGTAGAAGGGCATAGAACAACATTCACTATGTTATCTTTAGGAAACATCAACACGTAAGTTTACACAGCCCTACCGGGTGATGCAACTAACTCAGACCTAGCTTGCGTACTCTTCTACTTGTTTACTTTGACAAGTTGCATGACAGTCGAGTGCAAGCGCTCTTTCAATACAAACATGATAGCTGCTGCCAGTACGCTCTGCACGATCTTGGGTCGCATGCCCTTGAAGAATCCGAACACTCCTTCTTGATTCCATACCTGCATTTATGTAACACATCTGGCACAGTCTTTGGAAAACGCCATGCGAGATGGATGCGTGTCTCTGGGAGCAACCCTGCTTTATCTGACACATGCTTAATTCAACACCTATCAAGTACACGGATTCACTTCAATCGCTCCCCAGACAAAGGGAACTCCATTCAGTACCAGCAACAACCACCTGAACGTTCTTCACGGTAGCCAATAAACAGAACACACAGCTAAAGAGCGACCAGAAGAGATCTTAAACCGCACAAGAAATAGGACCGCACACCTGCTGAATGATCGACAGAGTATCTGTTGGTGCCTGTCCCCCACCGTTACCTTGCTTGCCCACCTGCACACAAGCCGCGGTTGCATATCAGCTGCAATTCTGTGCAGCAGAGCCCATGAGGCATATCTAATTACTCCATCTATTGAACTTGTAGCAGTTTAACAACGCTGCACATGTCTGGGCAGAGTACAAATTCAGGGACCCCAACTGATGCCCAACATATCCCTCCACTGCTGTGTGTTGAAAGCGCGGCGCTGGGGGAGCTGTGTGCATGTACAGTTGTCAAATATATGAACAAGGGTATCACGGCTTTGAAAAACTCAGCTGGGAAGCGATGGAGTGCAGGCATGCCATACTGTAACAACGGTGGCCCCTCATCAGCAGAGGCTCAGAAACAGAAAAAAATGGCAAGAAGACAAAATGCTTGAGCCAGCAAGCCCTCTTCAAAGAGGCACTCACCTGCACACGGTTCTTCACTACCAGCAGAGGATACGTCACCAGCGTGGCACCTAGCTTGGCCACAGCTGAAATGCAGAAGACCTCGAGGGAGGAGAGGCTGGCACCCGGCACCGCCCTCCCCTTGGTCGGCCGCCTCCACCACCGCGCACCCCACTCATACAGCATGTACTGTATGGTCGGGTTGGTCACCATTATTAATGATGGCAAAGCGCCCTGCACACAGAGCCGCTTAACTCGCAATTTCGTGGCGAGGAGGCCCAAGTGATGTGAGATTACCTCCTCTGTATCGGGAACCATGAATGAGACCCATGCAATGACCAAAACAGTTCCTACAGCGCAGCGAGGAGGTGCACCTGGCGAGCCTACAGACTCGGGCCCTCCATACGCTCACTACAATACTCGGCACGACGTCACAGAAGCATTTGATCCTGCTGATTCCAGGGTGCTGCTGGAACAAGAACAAGAATGAAACTCAGGAATATCATGTTGTGGTCTTACAAAGCTTGGATACGAATCATAGCAGCAAGAGGCCGCACCCTCCAAAGGCCCCTGAAGCCACCCTCCCTGTAGACAGCCCGTATCTCGTTCACGAAAGACACCTTCTCGGCATTCTTGGACGCAGTCTGCATGCGTGTGACTGCCAGCCACAACGGGTTGGTGCATAGCACATTCACGCTGCCTGCCATGCTTGCTACCACAAGAGACTGTGTTACTGTGAGTGGCGGTAAGACACCGTCCTTTGGCTTGCCCTGCATATATACTGACCACTTCAGTGGCTTGAGATGGCCTGTGTCTCGCGGAGGTTCGAGGAGGTACTGAATCATCAAGGCACGGGGGAGTCCAAAATGTTCCTCAGAAGAGAATGAAACAAAGCAGGGCATCCAAGTGTGAAAAAAATCAGGCAGCAGCTGAACAGGAACAACAATCAATGATCATGTGAAGCCATGCAGCGAAGAAGGGCATAGTCGCAAAGGTATACCATCGTCTTGATCGCACAACGAGACCTAGGTGTGACGATGCATGATCTTGAACGCAGTAATTTAGTTCCGAAGCTGCGGCTGGTGCCTGTTGCACACACAGACGACAGAAGGTGGTGCTGGCACACATATCCACCTGCTGTACGGCCTTTGCTTTCCGTAGTATGGAGCACTAGCCTCGTACTAATACGGTGTTGCAAATTGTTGATCTGAGAGCAGCTGAGATGATTCGGAGCCACATGGTTCATTGATTCCTTGACAGCACACCTAAGCTGCTGCTGAAGTGATGCTCATCGCATGCCCATAACAGTGCATAGGACGTTATAAACCGCACCTGTGCCAGCTGACGTAGCACTGAATAGATATAAAAATATATTCCTGCAAGCATGGGACAAGAAGGCCTTTAGAACAAGCGTGCCTGGCTTCTGCCTGCACTTGTCAACCGACATTTATCACCTGGCTGTCTCAAGGAATGCAGCGAATGCACCTTGGCTGGTAACAGTTCCAAGCAAAGCAGGATATATTCCGTTATAGTACGTGGCAAGGGATTTTTTTGCTTGCTCCTCCTGCACACCAGTCTTCACAGTGTAAGCTGGTGTGAGGCTCCAGCTAACGTGCACAACTTCTCGCTTTCCCTGCAACAAGCCGATGCAGCAATTGAAGCGCACAGTTTCTCTTCTGTCTGAACGATTGGAAACAGCTTGCCTCGTGGAAAGCGTTTGCAATGGGAATGTTGAGACTAAACCTATGCAAGCGCCAAGCGCGCCTGCGACTCCTTCCACAGCAGCGTTGCTACTGCTCATCGTGTTTTCCACTGATATGTGTTCTTAAAGAATGCACACGGCTAAAGCAATACTAAACACGACGGTGTGCCAGAGAGTTCTTACAAAGCTGAAGAAAATTGGCTGATAACGCCACTCAGAGGTGGTAAAAACTACAGTATATGACAGCGACGTGGCTGTTTGCTGAGGTTTAGCCACGAATCCCGCACAGCGTTACGAGAACGCGACCTTCACTGACTCGGCTACTGTTGGACTCTTGCTGAATCCAAATACCATGAAATCAGTGACACCCGTTGTATTTGCAGTATATATTCTCATTGATCCGCTGCTTCGAGCTGGCAACTCGAACGGGGCACAGAAAACGTTTTTGATGTTTTTCGGGCATGCTCGGTTTTCCGTGGACTATTCGCAGCAGGAACGGAAGAGATATATCCACTAGCACTCAGAGCCAGTTAACTGTCTATGCTAATGTAGTTCGCAAGAGAAACCTCACTGACCACCTGGCAATCTGACATTGGGAGTTATATTAGTGGGCACTCTGGACATCTAGCTGATAACCAGCTGCTAACTCCCTGCAATCTAACATGTGGCATTGAAGTTCCTGCGTGAGAGAGGCCATTGCGTTGTCCATTCGTTTCCTGCATGCATCGATTTGGCGTTGAATGCATGTACACGCCCGATATATGGATGCGTATGCTTGATACTTGGAGTATTGAGAGCCATAGGTGATCTTGATCTTCTCGTTTGATAACAGTGGAGAGGCTGCGCAAAGCTGGTCAGCATTTCAGCATGCTGTTCCCACTGCCCAGGACCAACTTGCCTTATCTAGATACCAGATTCCAAGGGGCAAAATCAACTTGGACTTTTTTGCTACAATAGAGCGTCAACGGTGACCAAATTGGCCAAGGTGTGGCGTGCATGGCACACATGACAATGTAAGAAGGTTCTTCCTTGACAAAAAGGTCTTGCATCTACGGCTTTCACTGTCATATATCTGAATTGTGCAGGCAATGTAGTGCTCAGATGCGTTGCCCAATAGGCTATGCGCTTCCCTGTATCGAGACTCTTCACCAACCAGTGGTCACCCATCCTTCTCCTGTAATACATCAGAATGCAGTTCAAGCAACAGCGAGCTCAGGGTCATGTGCGCATAATTAGGCCTCGTGAGTGCATCAGGAGCTGCTGCAAGCGCGCAGCTGGTCCCTCACAGTTTGATACCCCAGCCCCTTTGCTCAAGGTACCTGCTGCCCTCTGCAGAATGATTTATCGATGATATATTATATTGATTCATCCCGTATCTGTTGTATGTGTCCTGCAAGCCCAGTGAATGCAGCAGAGAGTGACAACAGCAGAACATTCAGCGATGAGTCATCAGTTATGACATTTGGTTCTTTCCTATTACCTACTCGCCTGTGGCCTGCAACACATGGCGACGACTGATATGTAGCCAACATGAAGCCACAAGAGCCTGCACATGGGTGCTGCAACTCTTGACAAAGCTGTCAATCTCATTTGTGGCAACGAGACAATCGAGTTACATCTGTGTGACTAGACTCCAGGTTTAAAACGTGACTCGTTGGTTGTCTTGCTCAGAACTATAGCTTGGAGAAGTTGTATGTTGCAGGAAGTCTTGCCTCTGGTGGCTACGACTGGAGCACAGTGTTGTTACCTGGCAACTGTCGGCTTCACCTTCCTGGGGGTGCGGTCAAGATCTGGCAGTGTTGTTCCCCCTGTGTAAAACCGACAGCACTGCTCTCAGGAATGCTGTTCTTCTCTAGATCTGTCTTGTGTCTAGATCTTGCTTGTGTCTAGATCTTGCTTGTGACACCCTGGAGGCGAGCTGCTTGCAAACACCGTCACCCACTCCTGCTCCGACAGCGCTCTGCTGGACCAGCAGTGGTCTGACGCAGCGAATACCTGAAGTGTGCATGCTTCTGAGTTTTTCAGGTCGTTCTGCTGCCTTGTTCTATGGTCCCTGGTTAGGGGATACTTTTTCTGAGTGACCGAATTTGTCTGAAAAACAAACTAGGACACATTCATTTAATGTACAGTTCATGAGGCAGTGTGTGTTTACATGAAAACAAACCTGCGTGTTCCTTAGGGCAGATCCAGAGACCCGTTTCGCTGCGAACACAAACAACAGTAGCAATCGTCTCTCCGGCGACCTGATTCCCCTTCACAGGTGAACTGACCACACCGCATTAATAAAGGCTGGATAACCGAGAAATTTGCTGTGAAGCACACTGCTCAGTGGAGCCAGGCTTTCTGCTTGGTTTGAAGGGCATGCATACGCCACCTTCAGTGCTGCTCTCATATGTGTTGCAGGCTGCACAACATCTTGGCCCGCCACTCAAGACTGGGCTCGAGGTGCTGCTGCTGCTGCTCCTAGCAAGGTTTTCGTACGTGTTGTGCCTGCTTGCGACCTCTCATGAGCTGCCAGGGTTCACGGTTGCCGGACTCCTCCGAGGGCGCGCCCCTGCTCACCTTCCAGTCACCACTCTTCCTTCATCTTTGCAAGTTAATATCAATGTTCATATCAATGTCGTAGAGCCCCAAATAACTCTCTTACCTTCACCGTTTTTTGTCCGAAGAATGCGCAGTTTGACTGTACACTGCAGAGGCCTCTCTCTTTTGCAAGTCGAGTGTTCAGAACTATGAGATACGTCGGATGCTCCAGCAGGATCACGAACATGTTATCTGCTCGACTGATTGCCCAATAGTGCACTCGGATTGTTTGTCTTTAATCTTGTGCCGCTGCGATCTGTTCTGATGACCATTGCTGGAATAGTCGAAGTATGATAATCACAATCCCCACTAGACGTCTTTCAGGCTTGTTACAAGACATCATCGAAACACAAAGAACAAAGAATGAAATATCTGCAGGGCTGGCCTGTCTCAGCTACCTAACAAGGACGTACACCCCGGCAAGGAGGGGGGCTTCGTGGCCCCGTACTGGCTGCCACAGCTACTGAACGGATGGAAGCTGGGAATGTTGCGCATTGTCTATTGCTTGTGTGGATGCATGGATCTTGCTGCCTCTGTGTTGGTGTGGCAGGGGTCAGGGCAGACCACTATCCTTGCAGGAGTATCCTTCTTGACACTCGCAGTGTGCCAGGTGAGCATATGGATGCTGATCAACACACATCTTGGACAAATCAATCATGTTCTTCTGCACCGAATCATGATGAAAATTCAGTGAATATCGATATTCATTACATGTGAGGTCGTTTGCACTGGCCTGCAGTGCACTTCCGGCTCGGTGTATGGCACTATGACCAGAGAAGTTGGTGCAGGCACTCAGTGACACACTGCCACGGCGCGTTGAAGACCCGAGGAAACCACAGGTTAGCATTGGAAACTTCCTATCATGCAGCCTCTTGCTGATCCCAGCTCAGGTAGCTCGTGCTGCCCTGTACTTTTCTGTGAATGCAGAAGCTGGATTGATGCTGCTCCCGAGGCTCTGCAGCACATGTGCTTGGCTTGGACTGCTTTGGCAGATTTTGCGCGTGAACGACTGGGACGAACTGGTACCTAGAAAGAACCCAGAAGTTGCGCCAGAACATCCAGTCTGCTTACTTGGTGAATGTCTGACGACTGCAGTTGTGTTGACCTTCAACTTTTCTATTGCTGCGCTGCTGTCCATATGATGCAGCACACAAACGTGTGTCTCACCGGGATGGCTGCAACTGTCTGAGTTGCTGTTACAATACAGCAGGCATCAGGTTGTGAAGCAGGATGAATATGACTCTTGCTTTGTGTACAGCAGTGAGCTATGTGTTCGCTTCTGCATTCATGGGTTTCTCCAGTTGAGGACAGGAGAGACAGCACATAGCGCCTCTGAAAAGGGAACAGTTGCAGAGATAGTGTAGTGCTGACCAATTGGAATATTTGTAGATCTAGTGTAGTGCTGATGGACGGAAGATTGTGTTGAATGCGCCACTGACATTTCTGACTGAACCAGGCACGACCTGGTTGAACGAGAACCTAATCGATGCCGAAACGCACAGGATCCAGCTCAGTGCGAGGCAAAAAAAAAAATTCCGAGAGCAACGCAATCGAGGAGAAGAAACGGGATGGTGTAGATACTGATAACCTGTCCAGGGGTAAATCGGCCTGACGCTGATTGTTTCCTCGCCATCGTCAGAGCTCTATACCCGAACCAACTTGTTGAAGGCATATGCTGAATATATCTTCGTCCTGGAGTGCGGGTTATGACAGCTTCCACACACAGAGTTGGATGTGCACCAGTCCGGTCATGATGCGAGTCAAACATGAGCACAAGATAGAGAACTTCTGTGAAAGCCCTCCTGGAAAACAAAAGCACTTACCTGCCACGGGGTTTCGCTTGAGTCGGCTGCGCGCTTGCATGAAAACCAAAAATTGACCTGCCAGATGCGCATGGCGCCATGCCAAGAGATGCGTAATGGACACGGTCATACGGCAAACAGAGATGTGACGAACCAGCAGTATGTGTGCTTCCTTCTGTATGTTTAAGCGTTTGCGTTTTCGCCCTGAATAGTTGTCTGTCACACCACGCCTTCGAATTTTCTGGCAATTTCAAGCTTCCACAACGCACATTACTGCTTACCGTGCATCACTAGCTATCACTATTTGTGTATTTTGCCCTGTTACTACCATCGGGGCCACGAACTGCTGCCTGCGCACGTCAGACCATGACCGTGCCTGCACGTGCGCTTTCCACCCACCACACCTTGGCTTCTTACGAGCAAACGCAGCCATGACATTTATATGTTCCATATGCAGCATCTGGCGAAAAATATGGCGTACCAGCGGCGACTGTACCAGAGCAAACGCAGGCCTGCATGCGTCACTATTACCGTGCGCCCGCGCTTATTCCTGCACCTTGCACCTACCCTCTGAGCAACAGCGGAACTGACGCTTGCTTCAACTCGCATGCAGATCATTTCTTTCCATCCCAGCTGATATCACGCTGGCTAGCATATGGCAACGGTGTGAGCTTCACCCCTGTGTCACAGTTTTCATGATACTATCACATCTTAGGACTGCCAAGTAGCAAATGTTGACTGTTTCGTGTTTGGGCAGGGGTGAAGGGTGTGCCAGGCGACCAGACATTTTTTAAGCGCAGAGAGTTCTGCTTCACTCTTGAGGGAGACATCTTTGTGCGCTACAAGTCCTACCAGGTGCTCCACTGAAACTTGCCACTACGAGTTCAGTTTTCACTTCACAATTATATCTAGTAGCTCATTTGTAACAGGTAGTTGCTGCTGCTTGTTCTCTCGTGTGTCGCTGTGACGTGACAAAGGACAGGAAGTGTCGTCTATCTAAGCACGATTAAGGGTCATTGCATGCGCCTGGTCTTTGCAGAACGCAACAGAGCTTGCAACAGCTCTAAAGGCAAAGGTGCCAACAAAAATCGACATTGGGCCAGTCTATACTCAAGATCCTGAGAAGAGGTCAGCATACAAAGGAGACACAACAGCCTCGGGCTTCAAGCCAGTGGAGAGAGAGCTCGTGATTGATATTGATCTGACGGACTATGATGATGTTCGTAACTCAGCCTCTGGCACTTCCATGTCTCGCGAGTGCTGGAGTCTCATGCGCATTGCAATTCAGGTAAGTGCAGACCGACTCTGGTTGTCTGTTGTCCTGCTACCCCCATCATCTGCACCTTCTGTGTTAGCTGCGTACATTCGACTGCGTTGATTAGAGTGCACGATCGACCATGACCACTGCACCCGCAATGGCAGCGCTTAAAAACTGTTCCTGTTTGTATGCACGACACACGCACGGGATGAAGGCCAAGTAGGATCCGTGACACAAGAGAACTGCATGGTGCATGTCACAATGCATCAAACATCACAGCAGCCTCTGGCATGTAGCTCATATCAGCTGAGTTCGCATTGAGCACGTATCACTGTGTTTGCACCCTGTAACGGTTCCTTGGTTTCAGTTTGTGTGCACAATGTAAGAAAGCACCGTTTATGTCTGAGATACAGCAATGCGCTTGGCTTAGGCAATGAGTTTGACTCCCGATGCCTCAGCTTCTGCAGCCATTGGGCAGGCCAACTCGTTGACTGACGGATGAATGCGACCACTGAGCCAGGCAATCTTCACCACTTCAGAAGAGGCATGCATGCTGCACCCTGCACTGCATCGTCCACCAGCAGCGCCAGCTCCAAACTCACGCACATCCACTATACAGGTGATAGATGCAAGCCTGCGACAGGATTTCGGGTTCAAGCATGTTCTGTGGGTTTATTCCGGACGCAGAGGAATCCATTGCTGGGTGTGTGACGAGAGGGCCCGGAAAATGACCGATGAGCAGCGGGGTGCTGTGGCCAACTATCTGGCAGTTTACCGGGGCCAGGAGAAGGGGGTCCCTCGTGTAATGCTACATAACAAGATGCTCAATCATGCTTTCATCGAAAGTGCATATGACATGCTGCTGCAACACTGGGATCAGGTATGTCAGAACTGCAGATTCGAGAGTCAACACCGATTGCTGCCCGTAATCTGCAGGACTGCCATTGTATTTCGCCTGTGACTTGCACACTGCTGCAAGAGGCAGGCTAATGTATGGTAGAATACGTTGGTGTGCACAGGAAAGAGGGAGCTTCTGAAATCGAAATCGAATTCCCTGGTCTCAGTTTCATGCATATGATATGGTGCTGCTCTGTTGGTGCTGCTCTTCTTCTTGCCTGAGCCTCAGGGTTCAGTCATCGCCACATTGAAAGAGCTCTTCTATTTTTCAATGTGATTGTCTTCACTGTCTTGTCCACTTCAGAATGCCGTTACCTGGACCAGGTAGTAAACCATAGTCTGGACCTCTCATGATTCTTTCGTGCTCTTGCAGATCCTGAACGATCAGGAGATCCTCACCACAGAGCGCACCAGGCAGCTTCTGCTAAAGATTGTCGTTGATGGCTTCCTGAGTGACTGTGAGACGGTGGCCACATGGGACAAGAAGCTTCTGGACCTGATGCGAGACCATGAAGATGATCCAAACTTGAACAAAATCCTCTGGAACATTCTTACCGCACAGGTGAGATTTCTAGTAGCTTTTTTGCAGGTGATACTGGCTATGATGTCACTATCGCTGATCCTGTTTCTCTCCTGTCATTGACAAGATTGATTCGTGTTTTGATATGCGGAGAAGGCCTAGAGTATAACACATGGGCTAAGTGATGCTACCGTTCTTCATCTGGCTATATCTGGGGGGAAATGTGTGCTGTTCTGTACAATGTTTCTTGCTGTTCAGAATTCTGATAGCATTTGCTGTGTGACTCATGCTCCGGTGCTGTGAAATTTACGAGTTGTCAGCGTTACGCGTACACAGACTCATGCACGCAAACGCGGGGAGTCATGATGCCTGCTGTTGACCTCGCTCTTGCTTCTTGGGTGTGCCTGTGCATCCATCCTCTGCCATTACTCGTAGAGAATTTTGAACAACAGCTTTGAAGGGTTTCCATGGGCTGACGCAGTAATAGCTGTGTGCCACTCGAGTGGAATCGGTGCTGTTGTTTCAGATTTCAAAACAGGTAGATGGAAAAGAATTATGCTGCGCCATTTCAGTGCAGTGCTGTTACAGAGTTTGTGTCCTGATGTTTGGGCTCTGGCTCATTCAGTGTACGTTCGGCACTCCACAGGCCTGCAACAGTTTCAACAACTTGATGCCCGACCATCATCGTTCGTGAATGATTATCGCAAAGAGTTTGAAAGCACTGGTCCGTTCTGTAGGCGTCTGCAAAGAATAAGCACCACCAGAAGTGGCAGCGAGGACTTCAATATGCTGTGTTTTCGTTCTGTTACCCAAGGCTGGATATCGAGGTGTCCAAGAAGACCAATCACTTGCTCAAGGTACTCCGGCTGCAGCTTCATTCTCTCTCTCTCTCTCTCTCTCTCTGTGTGTGTGGCTGTCTCTGTCTCTGGTAAGATCTATGTTTACTTCAAGCCTAAGTGGGCAAGAGCAGGTGCCAGACAAAACAGCAAGCAGGCTGGAACCTGTGACCCTTCAATGTGTTTCCGTATGATACACAGAGGAATCTTGGATGACACCAGAGAGATCACTGCACTGTGCGGCTGCACAAGGAGGCTTCATGCGTGTCTCCGCTGCCTTTCACTGCGTCGTCCGTTTGTCACAGAGGCAAGAGTTGCTGGGGCAAGTTATTGGGCACAGGCTGTTATTGTATCCTCACCTGCCTCACTGAAAACAGCACACGGCACTGATGGGGCAAGAGCCGAAGTACATCACTAAAAATAAGTACATGAAAACCCCTCAGTTAGGTTGCCCCTTTCCTCAGCACTCAGGACTGCCATACAGCCATTGAATTTCCTCCCAGTACGACATAGATGCATGCGTGTGTTGATAAGCTGTGTGTTTGCCTGCTGATGCATCATCTGTCTTGTTCATTCATCTCCTGGGTTCTGCATCACTACTACATCAATGAACCAGTAATGGGCCATTCTGTAGCATGCCTGCCTCTGCTGCCTATCATTATGCTTCCTGAGTTGCCGATGTCATCTCTCCTGGTCAGCAGCAAGTGTGTTCCTGTGTCACTGCAGGCACCCTTCTGTGTTCACCCAAAAACGGGAAAGGTTTGTATTCCAATAGATGCGTCCGCAGCAGCCGACTTTGATCCAGAAGATGTTCCAACAGTACAGGAGCTCATCAAGGCCATCAACCCTAGCAAGGCGGCCGGCGAGGTATGCATGCCGACAAGGTCTTCCCGCCGTGAACGTGAGATTGCATGCCGACAAGCTCTTCCCGCCGTGAACGTGAGATTTGGTGGGTGCGTGCCAGATTAACGTCAATAGTTCCAACTTGCAGGAGCCTGTGGCGAACACGAGGATGCACAGTATTCTGAAGCGGTTTGAGGAGGACTTCCTGGTGCCTCTGGAGAAAGAGGCAAAGGAGAAACTTCTGGGGGCTGCCCGTGAGAGGAATGCGCAGAGTCTGCAGTGGTGATTTATTACCGTGCCGGTCATATGTGGGATTTTATTTTCTCTGTAATCACTCCTTCCCCTTCATTGATCCAAAATGGTTAGCCGCAAGAAGCTGCCAGCGGGATGGTACCAGAGTGCTTCAGTCTGCTGTGCATTAAATAAACACTGCCCCCTCCCCCCCCCCCCTCTGCCGCGTGTAGCTCGTAGCTGCCCTTCACTGTTCCGCACCTGCGGGGGTATTCTGGACGAAGGTGGTCCTGCTTATGTCTGGTGCAAGCCAAAACGCAGTAAGAAATTCCCTCAAAGCCTTTCATGGGTATCACATGGTGGTTGATTGAGGCATCTGGATGTTCAGGACAGAACCGAGTGAAATGGGCTGAGAACTGGGATAATAAGCAGTAATTGAAAGATTGAAAACTGGTGTATTGAATCTGCAGACAACAAAGCATCGCAAAAGCACAGCACTTGCTGTATGGCCCGTGTTCAATTCTGAGGCATTGCACACTAGATCACTTTCCCAGGGTTCACGATATATCCTCCTGGCATATCACCATACTGCATTTTAAGCCTTCGAATACAAGGGGTGATCATTCATGCCGGGGATGTGAGTCAGAGGAAACTGGTCGCTGGAATTATATATGCAATGTGAAACACTCAACTGAAACAGAAGGCGATATGGATTCAAAGGGGTGTTTTTTTGTGCTTCCTTGCATGTACAAAAAATGCTCTGACACGATCAGAAGAGCTCCGCGCCAGTACTACTTGAAAAGGTGCATTTGGCCATCCGAGAAAAACTCCTGCGAGCAACGCAAGATTCATGTTTATTCGTACGTGACGCTCTGCATTTCGACATTACAATATGCCGGTTGTTAAGGTGACTTGCATCCCGCTTCAAGTTGTCGTCCTAAATTTTGGCTTAGCACAGACTCGTCCTGGACGAGTGGTCCATCAATCGGGCTGGGCCTGAATGCACACATCACAAGCAAGGTGTGTCGCGATTGTAAGCGCGTAGATGTCAAACACCCACTTCCAATTGCGTGCGGCAACGTGGATGTGTGGGACATGTCACACTCACTGCTCGCCTTGTCAGCTTTCTTGAACGTATTCTTTGAGACAATGGCGTGCTTCATTCGATGGCAACATTGACATATCAGGTTTATGCTGTGCATGTAATATCAGTGAATTGTGCATGCGACTACCTCCAGCTATTGTCGAGAACAAACAATAGCAGTTGACACGTAATGAACAGGAGGAAGCAGCTATCACACTCTTCAGGACAGATATTGTAGAACCTTGTTGATTTGACCACTGCACCTGCTTGACGTACGCCGTTTGCGTCGGTGCAGTTCCACGCTGACAGCTCAGCTTTCTTTGAATAGTATGCGATTGTGAGGCGTATAGAAGTACGAATTGCCGACAGTTGGAAGTGACATTGAGTTATGTTCAGTTCCCTGCGGAAGCTGGCCCAGAGCACCCACGTTCAGGCTGTGAAGAGCACTCCCATGCGAGGACACACGAAGTCGCTTCCATCCAGTGCTGAGTACGCTCTTCAAGATCCATGTCAATCAGTGCCTCAGTTTATATTACATAACCCTGTAACTGAACTGCATGGCCCGTGCACGTCGATTCTTGCTCACTGCTGCGTCGTCAGGAGTGTGATGCTTTCAATCAGCTGCTGTATTGAACGTTGCACTCTTATGAACTTGATACTTTTGTCCTCATCTCCTTTGACGCCTAGAATAGTGTGTACAGGGAGGCTTGTAGTACTGATTCTGTTATATGTGCATCTCGGACAATTGATGTGGACCTGAGCAACACTTCCTCGCCCAGGATGAGCGAAATAGCCTCCAAGTTTCGCTTTTCTGCTGGTGAAGCTCGCAAAATGATGACAGACTTGCAGTTGAAGTCTACACGTCAGCTGTTGAGGTCCTTGCTTGAACCAGCTAGCAAGCTCGCCAGACCCCCCATCTCACAGTTCCACGTAGGCGCAGTGGGCATGACACCCAGCGGAAATATTTATGTGGGAGTGAATATGGAGTTCCCCAATATTCCGCTAAACAATAGCGTCCATGCCGAGCAGTTTCTGATTGCGAACTTGAAGAACCATGGTGAAACAGAGCTTTCTGTGGTAGCAGTTAACGCTGCACCCTGCGGTCACTGCCGCCAGTTCTTCTCAGAACTACAGTGCGCTGACAGCGTGGAATTTGTGTTTGGGGAAAATGAATGGCGTAGCTATAAGCTTCACGACCTTTTGCCCATGCGGTTCAAACCACAAGACCTGCTGGGAGATGACCCACCACCTCTCCTGTTATCCCCACAGAATCGTGCTTTGACGTACACTGTTGCAGCAAAAGAGACCATAGCACAGCAAACTGATAGTGCGCTGTTCCAACAAGGAGCACAACTCGCTCTCCAAGAAGCACAGCAGTCATACTGTCCCTACAGTAACTGCCCCGCTGGAGTTGCACTGATCACAAAGGATGGGGAAGTGTACGGGGGTGGATATATGGAAAGTTGTGCCTACAACCCCAGCATGCAGGTGTGATGCTTTCCTCCACTTGTCTTCGTGCTCATATGCTTGTAGTTTCCATGTGGTGAGTGCTGCACTGTCTACTGAATTCCACTCGATTTCTTCTGGAGGGAAGCAAGCAGTCCAGAATGCTGCTGTGTGCGTTCTTGGACACAACTGCATTGTGAACGATGGCAGCAGTGTTGCCATCTCGGCCTCTCATTGATACACCTTTGACAGATGTGCACACTTGCATCATCAGCCACCATCCACTGAGCGTGCATCCAGAATCGCCGTACATCTTCACCCCCCTCCCCCTACCAAACTGATTGTGAGCAAACAAAAGCTTGCACACCATTGTCTTTCAGCACAAGCTGTACGGTATATTGTCACAGAGCAAATGAAATCTCACACATGCTTACACAAGATTGTTGTGCAGGCTCTACAATCAGCTCTTGTGCACTCAGTCATAGGAGGTGTGCCTGAGTACACAAATATAGAGGAGGTGATTGTGGCTGAGGGGTTCAGCAAAGATGTCAGCCACACGCGAGGCGCCAAGTTGTTGATGTCTTCTATATCACCCTCCGCACGAGTCTGTAGGCTGGATTTGGAGCAAGTGGGTGCACTTAGTGCGTAGACAATGCGTGGTGAGAAGAACATTCTTTGACTGCCTGGTTCAGCAAGTGCCCGCAGTCCGTGTGGCTAGAATTGAATCAGCTTTCTCTGTGTTTGATTTGCGTAGCGAGATAAAAGCTCTTACTGAATATGGTCCACATTGTCAGCGTAGCTGTGAATATGGTCTGCTTGATTCCCAGACAAAACAGTTGCTTTTTCACGGTAAAGTTTTCCCTAGCAGCTGCTTAAATGTGCCAGAAACAAGGTTGGCAATAGCTCTTGGGCGCTGATACCAGGGGAGAACGAGCAGCGGCACCACCTCCGGCCAATGGTGGCCGCGACAGGGTTCGGACCTGGCCCCAGAGAGTCGCTACGCATGCAGCGCTGTCTCTGCATAACAGACAGAGAAAAGAAAGAAAGGCCCCCCCTCACCCCCCCCCCAACAGCTGAACCTTCTCACCAGCAAGACTCCTGTCACAGTGACATCTCTTCTACATGAAATTAACTCCAAACTTGCTGCTCCCCCTCCTCACCATTTCGGCTCCTCCCTCGCAAGAGAGGAAGCTTAGACCTAGAGACTTATTCAGGGTCGGCCTCGGCACCGCTTTGTCGGCTGCCGCGGTGGAGTGCGTGCTTGGGAGGGAGCAACCGTTGTTGTTCACTCCCAAGGGCAGGTGACAGGAGCAGACACGAGCCTGGTGAGGACAGCAGTGAGGAGTGTGACGTGGGGGTTGAAGCATGTGCAGGCAGCTGTTGAAGCCTTCAAGCACAGTGCCGATGAAGCTGCTACACACACTTGCTGGCTGGTTTGCCATGCCGACCGTAGCCATGCACACTTGCCGACAGGATAACTTTCTACCGTCCCCACAATTGTCTCTGACAGACGAGCGGCTGCTAACTGGTGTAGACTCGATCTGCGGGACCAACTAACAGGGCAGCCAATACAGCTTCACGTCAGGCATGACTTACGACAGGTTATCACAACAGGCGTGTAAGAAGCCCACCAAGCGGACTGACAATACAAAGCACAACGGGCGCCTGAGCAGCACGCAGCAATGCAACTGCCATCAACGTTACAAGGTGCGGATATGACTATTTCAAGACTATGAAACACTCATCCAACACCTTAGAACGCAGCAAGGGTGGGCCTGCTGGCCTTGTACAGTGTCCTGTACTTCCTGCTCTCCGGCCTGATGTACCTGCACATAGAACAACCAGTGACACCGCTGCCTTCTTTAGCCCACACAATCATATGCTGCGTGCATGCCCTGATTCTTAGCACAGAGCAGGTGGTGATGCTTGCACGTGGTGCATGCCCCTGCGCGACAGTCGCACAAGGGCATGCACCTGCGTGCATGGGCACATTTCTTGTGCAGCCGTGCAGTGCCTGTATCGCTGTGATCCCACAGTCACACCATCTGAACGATGGCATCGACTGCATGCCGCGTGTGGTAACATCGAGCGTGGC
The DNA here is from genome assembly GCA_032359135.1 of Ulvella scutata. Taxonomy (NCBI): domain Eukaryota; kingdom Viridiplantae; phylum Chlorophyta; class Ulvophyceae; order Ulvales; family Ulvellaceae; genus Ulvella; species Ulvella scutata. The sequence goes on along the minus strand of JAUMHD010031420.1, from coordinate 7,744 downwards.
GCGGCAAACACGCACAAACAGTGCAGAGACCAACGATGTATGTCTCAACACAGAGACCCAAAACAGCCAAAACATATACCGAGTGTATTTGTCTGCAAGATAGGTGGAAGGGTTCGGTTCAGGGGCTGCATTGAAGGGTAGGATGAGTGCGCAACGTTGGCATGTTCACAGCCTCGGTTGTTGCATCAGTGCTGCGCCAGTGTGTATGGAGCTTTCACTGGGTTCAGGTGCATTCAGAGTGTGCATGCATTATTCCACGCATTCTCTGCTACATCTTCCCCAACATTACAGGTGTGCCGCGCCTCACACGTGTGGGGATCCAAGAAGACAAGACGCAGTGCAAGGGTGTACACATTCAAACTGTCGACGCGCAATCAATGTGCAACATGTGTGCATGCACACCAGCACACCAAACACTTTGCTTCCCTCATGACAGCCGAGTGGCCAACGCACTCAACTGAAGACTGGGAGCCTCAAGCTGCACCTCAACTGAGAGGCGAAAAGCAACGATGTATGAACAGACGTTTGAAACAGAGCGTTCTGCCCCATTCTCCCCAGTTCGCACTATTGAAGCGCATGACCGGTGCGCTTCAATTCAGTGTAATTTGACTCCAGAGGTCCGCAATGATAATTTATGGGTTCCTGTTATGTGAACACGAAGGCGACTGCTAAACTGCATACAAGTACGTTTGTTGCTGGTGGAAGCATGGTCGTTTAGGCTCTGTACGTGCATGTAGCAACTGCACCTTGTGCAAGTTATGGGCTTGCCTTGCCAGGCTGGCCTCCTGATAAATCATAGAAAATCAGTTGAGTGATGTTGCAGTTAATATTGATGCTGTCTGTGTGTTCTTTGTATACGTGCGTGATGGATCCGACCATTAGCGATCAAGTCTTCCATGATGTCAGTTCGGGTCAGACAATAAGACAGCTTCTCAGAAGTAGTGTTGCGAATCCTGAGAAGTATTCGCAGAGCTGCTTTTGAAAAGAACAGAGCAACTTGATATCATAAACAAACGAGATTAGAGAAAAGGCCACGGGCGGCAAGGATCGTACTTGCGAAGCACGGGGAACTTAATCTGAGAGTCATGGAACTGGGTGATGTTGACACGCTTGCAGTCAGCAGCCTTCACAACTGAAGTCTTGATGATGTGCAGCTGATGGCTCCTCACGCGATGCCTGGAGGCCATCTCCGTGTACATTTGTTCCACGGCACCGTTCAGAGTCAGATCACGGTACTCCTTGTACATGTTGTGGTAGCCTGTGCGAGACTGGTAGCGGACCCAGATACCATAGTTCTTGGTGGCTGTTGGCTTCTTCTCAAAAATCTGCACAAATCACACGAGGATTCGTTCCACAAACGTGCATGAGTACATGCGTTTGCATACACAGAGTGATCAACGTTTGAGTTTGTCCTGCTCTGCCGTGATCTCTATCAAACCCATCAATACAGCGTGAATGGAGCACCTCATTGAAGCCTAGAATCTGCCCGTTAGCCTTCTTCACCTTCCTCAATCGTGAAAGAAAGTACCTGCAACGTAAAGCAGCCAGTTCGGAGCGACATTCTGCCAATTCAGCGCAGGCGAGCGAGGAATTTGGTGGTGGATGCATAGAAGCAGCCGAGGGCGCACCAGAAGCGAGAGCGAGCTTTGACCTGATCTTGTGCCCAGATCTTCATTCGGTAAACTGTTGGCTCCGGGTTGCTCTCTGTCGGCAGCAGGCGACCGACGATCTGGTACTGGTGCCACTTGAAGTTGCCCTGAACCACAAACACCAACCGTTTCACACTTTTGCTTTCATCTCGTTGCATGGACAAGGACCAGAGTCGTGATCGTCGGCAGGGAAGGCTGTACATGTTCAAAGGAGGCGAAACATCACCTCGACCATCTTGACACACCAACCCGAGAGCTCGAGAACCAAGGAAAGGAACGACTCCCCGTAGTTGTGCAGGTTAAGAGTCCCGGCTCCCATCCCACCTGTGGCTTCGGGGGGTTGCCAGAACAAGCGCCGACGCGTGCAATATGACGTCAGGACCGAAATATCGTCGAGCCGAGCACACATCACCCAGGGTTGGCTCAAAAGGTTTTGATCTTCCCGAGTGGAACTGCTGAAGTTCTAATTTATGTACATGCGATGTACATGCGATTGGGTGGATAACATATGCCAATATGCAGAGGCCACCAGGTGGGCGCCCAAGACTGGGATGCCTCACAGTAGCATCTGGGGGAGCTGCCACTCTGTTTGTGGTGTCTAGCATCGGCAGTTTTGCTGCTCGATCAGTGAAGGGGCACATGTACCGGCGCAAGGTTTGGTTCCATCGATTCCATGCAGTCGAGTTGACACACTGTGCTTCTAACCTGTACAATACCCGGATCACCAACTGAAATAAACAATTTGTTCACTGAGTTGTAGATCAACCAGCATAATTGAACCATTGGTGCACTGTGTTGTAGATTTGCACGCAGCTCCTGTGGGACAGTGTTTCATAAGCGAACGCTGGCACTGTTTCGCTTTGGCGTGTCGCTGTTCAGTCTCATTGCGTTTGCAGCTTGTAGAGTGGAAGTCGATTCTGATTATACTTAAACTAGAGCTCTATATGTGTAGCTCAGGACGGCCCCGATATGCCTGGACTGTGATGGAGCAGGCAACATCAACTGCGACATCTGCGCAGGTATGTGCCAAAAGTGCCTTTGTGCTGCTCTTCACTCCAGCAAATATGTACTAATGCATGACTAGCGAAGCCAACTCACTTGCATTGCATGTGTAGATGCTCGAGTGGTCGAGTGCAAGAACGAGGTGTACATAAGGACGACCCAGGTGGTTGTCTGCCCAGCATGTGCTGGAAAAGGCCACCGGCAGTGCCCGAACTGCTATGGCGAGGGCGTGGCCATAGTCTAATGCACGAGAGGCTGGTGGCATAGCAAGGAGCTGCCAGGCAAGCCAAGGCCAACACACCCAGCCAAGGTTTTTCTACGTAGGTGTGCCCATCCTTGGCTTAGATCGGAGGCCACACGTGTTAACAGTGCTTTGCGCAATGCTTGTGGCCCTGTGCGCCGCCTGTGTCAATATCACTCTCACAGTGGTGGTGTGTCACATTACTTGTCCATGCCATGCGTGTTGACATTGACAGGGGCGTGGCTCACAAGCAGTAAAGGTGGAACACCAGATGTTCATGCCATTTTAACACTGACGGTTTCGCCCGCAGCGGTGGGCGGGCTGCTGTGACTGGGAGCTGACGTGTGTCATTTGTGTGCAGGTGTTTACCGCCCTTGCTCTGGGCGCTCTGAGGGGGTTGGTGTTGTGTGGCATATAACGGAAATCTATAGACACAGTGTAACATATGTTGCTTCTGTGTAAGTACTGGGTGAGAAACATCATCCAGTACTTGCTTCCATACTTGAAATTACAGATCAGGTGTAGCTACAAGGAAACGACACATTCAAGTACCAGGGTGGCCGCAGCGAGCAACCACACCCCCCCCCCCCCCCACACACACACACCACCAGTCAGTTCGGCCATCAGAACTGGAACCAACCGTCGTAACAGTACTGCTGTGAAATTCGAGTCAGGTCCTTCACATTTCATCAACTGTATCAAACTGGTTCGGTTGTTGCTCATTCACTGCCGCTTGTGTTCATACAGAACAAAGCAGTGAATACTAGGTCTTGAAAAGTACAACCATAAATGTCTTGTTTGCAGACTCCCACACCGCACGTCATGTATTCAAACAGGATAATAATTTTACGCTCCGTTGGGGTTTTGATTTTCACCTGACAACTGTTCCGTTGTGGTTGGATATCCTGCCTGCTTGAACTCGGACCATTTCATGTCCAGAATCTGCAGCAACATGGGGAGGACGTGAGCAGACTATTATCATGGTATGACTTCAGGTGTCATCGCATGTCTGTTCCGTGATTTCAATCGCGCATGCACCAGCTCAAGGGCAACACCTTTGTGGGAAGAGCAGCGACCGCCTCATCCAGGGCACGTCTTTTCTCTGCAACCTCTAGATCATGCTGCTGCACAATATTACTGAGCATTCCTTCCATCAAAGAATCCCCTGAAACCCAAAGCTGGATCACAACGCTGCCACAAACATTGTGCTACAAGAACGACCAACTGACTTTCAGGCAGCAGCTGTTGCACTTGGCGAAACAAAACAACTGTAATAATCTATCACCTGCCTGGATGAACCGTTTAATACAAAACGCAAGGATGTTCATACAACTTTGTGTATCGGGCAGGCAAGAATACCTCGTTGCCCCTTCAGCTCCCGCAATGCATAAGCGACCTGATCTTGACTTGTAAACAACTCTCCTTCCGTCATGGTCGCTGTACGTCCGTCCTAAAGACGCAACAAACAGCAGTCTTTCAGCCAACAACGCGCGCAAACACGCGCATTCACACAGAGGTACGAGAAAAAGCAATGCTGTCTCGACAGTGACGTATATTATTGTCCGTTTTGTTTCAGGATCCAGCATACACCACATCAAGATCCGGTGAGCTTGTTGAACCTCTCACGCATTTCCCGAAACAGTATTGGTCAGGGTGCAAACACATATGTATCTCCAGTCGTAGGACTGCAATAGGCGCTGGGACTCGCGAACCAACACTGTCACCTGCTTGTCTAGCACCCAGCCAGGTGATCCGCGAAGTTCCGGTTCTCGGATCTGTGCAGAGGGATTTACATCAACACGACTCCACAATTCTTGATGCTTGTTCACACATAGCTTGAACCAAGAAACAGTGTCATCATGAGATCATGTTCGCGTGGAGTTCAGCGTGTACATTCACAGCCGCGATTGCAAGCGCATAGTCGAGCAAGGGTGAGAACACCGCAGGCCCTCGGCGCGGGGGGCAGTAGTACGTCCCCTCACTTTCCGTCTGACTTCAGGCACGATGACGACAGCATGCATCTTGTGACCTGCGTAGTTGTGTTTGAGGTGGGTACGTGTGTGTGTCGTTGTCTGCAAACTGGCCACAGCGTGTGCTGTATCTGCTGACAGCTGTCTGGTGGCACAGGCGAAATTTGGGTTCCACCAACTGACTTTCCACTCTTAGAAGAAACGGTAGCTCTTGCTGGGGGCGGTGGTGCGGCCGTTTCTGCCAGCTCAGGAGGGCACAAGCCCAGAACGCCACCCCCTGACTTGCCAAGTCTGCTCTTGAATGCCAGGATCGTGTACCTTGGCATGCCACTCGTTCCAGCAGTTACGGAGCTTATGGTGGCGGAGCTGCTCTACCTGCAGTATTCAGACGGTGCAAAACCGTTGTATGTGTACATAAACAGCACTGGGACCACCCGAGCAGATGGAGAGACGATAGGCTTTGAAACCGAAGGAACGGCTATTCTAGACACGATGCGATATATCAAGAATGATGTGCGCTTCAGATGGCCCAGGCTTGCCTCATTCTAGCTGCAGATACTTGCCCCATTGCTGAGTGCCTCTGACTAGAGTGCGCGTGCAAGGGCATGTAAACTGCCACCTTTGGAATAAAATGCTTTTTTTTTGTCTCTGTACACTCAATGGTTCAACAGGTGGTGGCTCAGATAACCATAATGACACCATGTCCAAACCTCGATTCTCTGTTAGTATGGGCAGTGTGTCTCGTATTGTTGCCCTCCTAAAGTCGACCCAAACAGCCAGTGTCGAGATACACGTCGTAGTGCAGATATTCACAGTCGGGGTGGGGGTGGCCTATGGTCAGTCAGCAATGCTGCTGTCAGCAGGATCAAGGGGAAAGCGATTCATGCTGCCTCATGCCACAGCGCTCTTGCAGCAGCCTCGTGTGCCTCCCACAGGAGCCAGGCAAGCCATCGAGGTGCAGATCAGGTGGAGGGAAGCTTTCAACCAGTACCAGAACCACTTGAAGATCCTTTCGGAGACCACAGGACATTCAGTCGACAAGCTTGACTATGATATGCAGCGGTGCGTGTCTGTGCTGTTCAAGATCACCCCTCTGAGGCGCATGTGCCTGCACTCCATAGTTTTGTGCACGCTTGATGTACCAGGAACACTGGCCGCACACGTGGGGGCCCCAGAAGCAGTACTCTCTTGAATGCATAGTGCATGGTTTGCAAGCCGGGCCAACCCCACTAAAGGTAGAGTCTCAGTAACAAGGCAAGCGCCACTTCAGTGCATAGGCAACGAGATCGATTGGGTGCATCATCAATAACTGCGCACGCACGTGTGTGTGTGTGTGTGAAAAAGTAGAAACCATAAGGTCATGATAGGCTTCGAACCAGCGACCACTCGGCCCGAAGGCATAAGTCCTAAGAACATACACCCAATCAGCAAGCACAGGCACATCCATGCCCTCCACTGTGTGTGTGTGTCTGTCTGTCTGTGTCTGTGTCATGGGGACTGCCAGATGTCTGTGTGCATGCCACAAAGCGAAACTTACAGTGGGCATGTGCTGCAGGCCTCTGTACATGACCCCAATCGACGCGATAGAGTACGGCCTCATCGACAAGATTGTCAAGAGTGAGAAGGAGGGCGAGATCACAGGGAAGGTGCTCACTGGCGACCAGTACGACAAGCAGGCAGGCCTGGTGGCAAGGCGGTAGGGGCCACATCATGGGGCCTGGATCGGTTTTCTGTGAATAGGAGCGTGGTCTTGTGTATGTACTATGCAGTTGATTGTTGGTAACGAACATATTTTTTTCACAGGAATTGTGCCGCAACCAGGACGTATCATCAACCTTTCTCTCTGGCTGCAGTGTCTGCAGTGGGGCACCGCACGTGTTTGCGTAGCAAGTTTTGCATGTTGTGCTCATGCAGAGTTTGTATCGAGTTCGTTGAATCTGGGGGCATGGAATATTCAGTTGTGTTGCTGTCGCATCGATCCTGCTGCAGTGCATGGCCCCCGTTACCACTTCACCAACACTGCACGTGGTGTCTTTTCGACAATTGGCTGCAACCACAATTGCAACTGCAACTGAACTCAGTTCTCAGCCTCAGCCGTTCACTTTGAGCTTGCAGACAGCAGAGACCAGGTCGTGCGATGGCCGCATTCTTGAACCGATCAGTTGGTTCATTCAATGGTGGTGGTGGGGGGGGGGGGGGTGCAGAACCGCGTGGGCGAGAGGTGCGGCACCTTCCGGAGGGAGCTGTGGAATGGACGGGGGGTTGTGGACGATTAGAATCTGCAGGTGGCAAGGCTGGAAATTACAGCAGCCAAAGTCCATTGGACGCGTTAATTATTCGTACTGTAAATGGCTGTAAATACAAGTTCAATTCAGCGACGAAGCTTTCTAAAGTAACTCCAAAATCATCGTTGTAAATGGCACCATCAACCCCCATTTGACACCAAACTCATTGAACCATCATGAAACCACCATCATGAATTGTCATTCAATCAGTAACCATCGTCAATTAACCATCATGAATTATCTCCTATGTATTCCTTTCTTTTCTGCTATTTCCCACTGCATTATTTTTGGGATGTGACACCCAGACGATGAGAAAGGTATGTACAGTATCGATGAGCGCATAACCACACCATGTCCGTCACAATGTTGAATGCACAACACGGAGGAAACCTCACAGATACGAGATGCGCCATGCTTATTGGAACTTTCTGCCAGGAGCGCCCAGCCATGCTTTGGATAGTGGTGCAGAAAGCTAAGAAAAGGTAAACGACACTTTACAAACCTGAAAGGTAGTAAATAAGCATGAACCCAAATAGCCAAAATCAACTAACACAAAACATCCACCACTCGAATGGCACAACAGCACCATCACGAAAG
>JAUMHD010031409.1:0-22810 GCA_032359135.1 Ulvella scutata | reverse complement strand
TGCTTGGCCACGGTGTGCTGGCGGGGGCGGATCATGATCCTCTGCAGCACCTCAAACGCCAGCCACTGGGGATGCTCACTGCAGTCCCACTGCCGCTTCGTGGTCAGCTCCGCTGCGACTGATGTGAGTTGAATAGTTTCAGCCTCGGCGCGCCTGGCACAGCAATCAGCAAGCAGCTGCATGCAGCGGGTTACAGTGTCCAGAATCACGCAATGCTCTTGCCACACCAGGCAGAGTCTATGCAGCTCGTCCCTTGCCTTTTCAGAAAGCAGAGGGTTCATCTCCTGCACATCACAATCGACCTGAAACAGGCACCAAATTCAGATGAAACTTTGCACTGCAGACTCATGATTCAGGAACGTTGCCAACAAACAGTCAACAGAGTCAAAACAAAAGGAGCAGAATTCACATTCAGGAAATCGTCTTCAATCGTCGCATGCAGCAGGTCAGCCACTACAGGCTTTGCAGCAAGTGCAGATGCCTGGAACACTTTCAAGCAGGTGCCGTCAGTAGTCCTAGGGCAAATAGCCAAAGCTTCAAGTAGAAATGTGGCAAGGCAGTCAAGGCGTTTCTGTACTTCGTTATGCACCGCCTTGAGGCCCTCCTGCACTTCCTTCAGCTTCGTACGGTCCACCTGAGGGCTCCCTCGGCAGCCCAAGTACGCTTTAAGACTGGCCGCAGAATGCTGGCAAACTTGGAAGGTGTGGCGGTCTCTCTTCAGACTGCCCAGATCTGACAACAACTGATTGACTAGCGCAGATTTGTTCCTACCATCTGAAGGATACAGCAGGTACTTCGAGGTGACTTCATCCATCATGGTCTGCACTCTGCTGCACCCCCCACACACCAGGTCTTGCCCCCAAACTCTTTGACATGCCTTCCATGACTGAAGCTTTTGAAGATACTTCACGTTCACTTTTGCCGGGATGCAAGCAACTGTCTGCCTGCTGCCTGCACCACGTCTCACATGCGGCGCCATGACCGCCTGCGCCTCTTCTTGTGTGAGCGCGCCCCTGCTGGAGGCTACTGCAAACCGCCCTGGCCTCTGCAGTGCCTGGCTGTAGGCGTACTCTACAGATGACTTCTGGGGAAGGTTTTCATCCAGCCACGGAAGTTTGCTCTGTACGATGTCCTCCTGTGTCAGTTTCGTCTCGTACAAGAAGTGCAGTGACTGACTGTCAGCATGCAGCCTCGCACACATCAGCTGTAGTGCAGGTGTGCCGTCTGAACACGCATTCAGTGCTGTGAGCTTAGCAGCTTCAGGCGCCGTGAGGGGCCGGTTCACCCACGACTGCCTGTGCAGCTGCAGTGCATGCTCCCCGCCCGTCATTCCCAGCCCCGCCAGAGGCACCGCACTGCCACTGGATGCGTGCAGAGCTGCCAGGTGCAGCCTGGAGTGCACGTCAGGCGCGTCCAGGTTGGCAGTGTAGGGGTGGAAGATGTACACGTGGTGCTGGATGCTCGCTGTTGACGCTGAACATGAGAACGCAGCTGGCCCGATGCACCCAGGGTGCACGAGAGCATCAGGCACCAGCACCTTCACAGGCAGTGTCGCATTGTCAGCCACAAGCAACAGGAAGCTGTCGAACAGAAGGGGCAGGGGCAGGGGCGCCAGCCTCCGCAGCTGCGGGCCCACCCCACTGAGGGTGCACTGCAGGCTCTGCTCGCCCGCCACGTAGTACCCTGCATAGTCGTAGCTGTGCAGCTTGGGGGAGCCAGTCCTCACCTCGAAGTGCAAATTGAAACGTGGAAGATGGTATCGGAGTGTCTGTGTGCTGCTAGCTGGATCATCCAGGGATGTCACAAGCGTGCTCGTTGCAGTGTGAGGGACTTGCCCCTGGTCTGCAGCAGACTTCAAAACATGCATGGACTTTGGGTCTTCGATTCTTGGCAGTAGCTTTGAAACTGAACGTTGCTGACTGGGGTAGTCCATTGAGGGAACAGGCTGCAGTGTTTCAAAGGTGGACAGGGACTTGAGCAGCTCTTTCCAAGGCTCGCCCTGAACACGACCAAACCTTTGTCAGATCGATAGCTGGCAAGCACCAGCACACACAGCTGGCATGGAATCTGACTATCCTTACAACATGATGCATACACAATCGAATGATGATGCAGATCTTGACTTGCAAAGCCCCAGGGGCAGGCCGCACCTGCCGACTTTTTGGGACAGCATTGCATGTCAACTCCTCAGAATGGGCCAAGTCCGCTGCCCAGGCATTCTTTGCACCACTTTGGCTGCGTAGGATGTACCTGACTGACTTGTCAGCAAAGTGCAGTGGTCTTAGCAAAATAGTTTTTGCGTCCCTTGACATCCACGCAGCATAGCCCTCCCTCACCCTCTCTGGCAGTGTCGGGCACCAGCCGCACAGCTTGGTGAGGCCATGCACTGGACAGTGCACTCAAGTTTGGTTGTGTAAAGTTACAGGCATAACTCCATAGAATGGCTCATGTACCAGCACATCAACGCATGACAACTTCGCTCGACCTCGTGCAAACGATACAGGACATCCCACTACCGAAACTCAAGTGTTACAAGTAGAGGTCTGATGAGATGATAATCACATACTGTTTACGAATGTGGTATGGCATGGAATTGTTCAAGGCAGACCCGCTGATGCTCACTTTCAGTGCGAAAACTACAACAGTTTCACCAAGAGTTCTGGGACATCGCTTTCGCCCCGGCTCTAGTGTGGCATTCCAGGAACTGCAGTGCTGTTGTTTATGTAACTTACTGCAAGCTCATGCTAGAAGGTTCCGAACACAGAGAGAGAACTTCATGCCCCTCTTTACGTCGTGAAGAGGGGCGCACAGGGAAGAAGCTCCAAAGTTTCCCCATCGCATCTGTCTGTCACAGCCAACCTGGCACCGTCCATCCGCCAGGAGTAGTGGCACCCAGCAAGTTCGCGCACGGTTCTGTATATGACCTGTTTGCCATCCATTTCTGGTCTGACATCGAACGAAACATTTGGAAAGATGGTCTTGTACACTTCATCATCCATAATTCTGTCGCTTAAATGTCCAGGGGCGTTCCCATTGCACAATGCAGCACCAGTCAGGAGATTGACGGTGTATACATCACTGGATGGGCAGCTCTGAGGCAATTCTGACAAGCCATGGGTGCACCTTTTCGCCTCGCATACGAAGCAGGCAGTCAAACCCTGGCATGGGCTCCACTGCAGGCGCTGTGGGGCCTCTGCGAAGACACCTCTGAAGGCCTCCGTGAGGAGCTGCGGGTTGGCAGCCACCGCCGCTGAGAGGGGGGTGCAGAGGCCCGCCATCACATGCTGCGCACGAAGCTTCACAGCCCGCAGTCGCTCCCGAAGGTCATCATTCATGAAGGTAACAGCTGAACTCTTGTGTCGCTTCCAAAGTTCATCATCCGTGACCGTAACGTTAATAGCTGACCTCTTATGTCCCTGCAGCATGACTTTCCCTAATATAAGCAATGATAGCTCAACTAGGTGACCGTGGATTAACCTGAATGTCAGTCTGCGTGCACTTGTGCCCACAAAAACCCTCAATGCATCACTAGCAGCGCCCCAAATGCCTGTGAAACAGGCAGAGTGCACACATCAAAGGTTTGCACCAGTTCCGACTCGAGCCACAGCCTTTGAGTGACATGAGATTCTCCCTGTGGAGGTACAAACTGCAATGCTGTGGAAAGAGCACACCAGAAGCATGTTCTTGCACAACTGGGCAGCGCGAGACTCTAGGTTTGGAAGCTGAAAAGTGCCAGGAGCTGCAGAGCATCCGCAGGAGATGACGACGAGATAGTGGCACATGGCTATCCTTGCCTTGCAGTCGTTTATCTTGTTTGCATTTTCCTTGCGGTCCTTACCTGTGATCGTGCCAGGGGAGGACTGACACAAGATGTCAAGATCTTTTTCGACCTCGTGGACCCATTTCTCAACCACATCACCGTAAGCTTGGGACACTGCCTCCCCCTCTGCGCAGCAGCTGGCCACAAACGCTGCCATCTCACACAGAATGGGGGTCTGCAGAGGACAGTATGGTGAAAGGATTATGTGCCCTGGTGGATGCACCTATGAGAAGAGCTTGGCTGGAGCACGAGGGCATGGCAACTGCAACACCACCACATGAGGCACACTCCTGCCAGTCTGCAAGGCAACGTCATTGGCATGCTGAAGTTTGCCAACAAATGATGTCTGTTCTACTTGAGTGACCAGAAGCCAGGATTTGCGGCACTCAGACATAGCAAGCCATTGCAATTCAACCCACATGGTGACAACAGCAGGGGCACATCTAACAATCAGGAATCAATATGAAGACGTGGGAATGGCTTTCTACACAATGTTGCAAGCAGTGAAAATTTTCTGGGACTTGAATGATTACAAATGCCAGGGCACAACGTAACAAAATACGTTGTCCCTGAGGAGACCCGGCGATCTCTTTGATTCAAACGTTTGGGCCATCGCATTGTTCTGCGCGCATCAGCTTGTCATTCTTCTAGTAAAGGCGAGCTTGAATGAAACCGATAGGCTCTCTATCTTAGGCTGGGCTCAAATATATTTTGCAAAAATATTCAACAGGGCTGCTGCCTAAACTCCGTTCTTGGTGCTCTGTTCAGTTGCCACTCAGGAACCAGCAGTTGGCTTTGTTGCACTGAGGTCAAAGATTCTTGCAAGTGTATCACGATAATCTATAGAGCTGTGCGCATGTTTGATGTTGGACATATGGTCGACCGATGCCCAGACTCTGAAGAAGGGGGTGCCAACAAGAGGTGAGGGTGGCAGTTAGAGCTAATAAGCAGTGCCAGCTCAGCGCATTTTCAGGTGGCACACCTCTGGAAGTGCAGCAGGCGACGCCCGCAGCTTGGGGAGGTACTTCATGAGCACGTCACAGAGTGCAGGCACATCCCTGCCGCAGTCCAGCCAGTACAGCTCCTCGGTGCTGCCAGTGGCTGCCCCTGCGCTCCTCTGCAGCTGCCCGATGTGGTACATGGCCATGCGCACCGCCGCCACCACCTGCATACATATTCAGGTGCCCCCATGCCTACATGAACTACCAGACTATGCTTCATACAAGGAAATCCTCTGTGTCCAATACCTCAATCCCTAAGCACCTTTCAAAGAAATTTTATGTGACAAAACATCCTGTCAGTATCAGCACTAGCTGCAGGGATGAATACTCCAGCCCCATCCCTCCCTCTCCACCATGTCAGTACAGTGATTCCCATGTTTTATAGGGCTGTGCTCACACAGATGTCAAAAAATCATTCGAGAGCAGTACGGGCTCATAAGCGGAAGAAACAACACATCTGCACACTGTGAAAGCACCACGAAGAACTTTTTTGTAAGCGAAGCTCTAGGCTAAGGCATCTGCAAGTGACAGATGAGTGGCACCTCAGGTTTCTCAAGTGTGAGGGTCTCCATGGCCAGCCCCACACTCAAGTTCCTGATCTGCAGGCAGGGGAAGGCTCGCAGGCCAGCAAACGCCAGCCACTGCTCCTCTGTCATGGCTCTGCCCTTCTCCTCCCTAGCTTCTTTGGTTCCATTCTTTTTCTGCTCTTTTCCATGGGGGGGAGCTCTAGGTTCATATCAAGGCATGCCATTGGCATGTTCCCTCTGGCTTTCTCCTGTTCAGGGAGGCAATCCTGTGGGGGGGTGCAGGGACGCAATCCTACGGGGGGGCAATCCTGGCGGGGGGACGTTGGGTCCAATAGAGAAGTGTGCGCGTAAGTAGGTAGATGCATGAACTTCATGAATATGCCCTGCTCTGTGAAGTTCCACGATGATGCAGAGTATCCTTGTATGCGCAATTGATGTGTGCGAAAAGGGTTCAAATGCTTGTCACACTGCGAGTAGCGCGCAAGAGCCTCCGCGGACCACCGGAGAGACCTACAGCTGGGACCTGCTGGGAAATGCACATCCTGGCAACTGTTTGTAAAGTCAGTCACCTTGTCTGGCTGCTGCTGCACAAAAGCCCTGGTTTCAGACAGTATCGCATACCAGACGCTTGTAGGGAGCACTCAGCAAATTTTCAAGTCAGCATCTCAGCTGGATGTCCTGCCTTTCAGGACAAGATTCAGAGACAGGATACACAAAGGTGTGCCTCACAGACTAGTCCTCACACAAGAATTCAGAAAGCATGGCTCTTGATACGAAGCAGTTCAGAACACAGTGGAATGCGGGCGTGCCTGGAGTTTCGGCTGACAGTTTGCGAATGCTTGCACAGCACTCTTGGCATCAACGGAAATTACAGATGCTGCACGTGGATGGTAGTTGCATGACCTTGTCTTGCTGCAGAAGAAGGAACTCCAGGTTGCGGCCCTTGGCTCATCAACTTCTTCAACACACTTGGTAAAGTCCCAGTTCGGCTCGTGTTGGTTCTGCTCAAGCGGCCAGGGGCACACTGCCAGCTGCGCAGCACAGCAGAGCTTCTGCAGCAGGGGCATGCTCCCTGTCAGGTCACTCCTCATGTAGAACAGCACACCAAGGGCTGCATCTTCAGAGGTGCGGGAGTCTGGCAGAGGCTGGTACACCGGGGGTGGGGGCACCAAGGCATCCTCCAGCTCCCTCTCAGCCTGACATATTGCAGCTTCCTTGCGCTTCACCGCCATGATGGCATCATGCAGAGCTCTGGCCTCAACGGTCACCACAAATAGGCGCCGACTACACTGTTCTGTCGGGATATCTTCTTCATCTGGAAGTACAGGATATACAACAGAGAATGCATGTTCAGAACGTTCCTGTAAGGCAATCAAGTGTTGCAAGTGCTCTCTGAAAGTGTGCAGTTTCAGGTCAAGCCGTTCGCAGAGCTGCTGCTTCTCTAGCACCTTCTTCCAGTGCGCCTCCTTGTGTCCTGCAGATAACTGTAGATGACAGCATGCTGCTGATTGCAGTTCACACATATAACAGACTGCGGTTTCCTTCAAGTACACTGCTGCATGATGGTGGGATCATCGAAGCATGTGACTGTGTCAGGGCAAACAGACGCATGCACAGACACACATGCACGGAAACTGAAGAATTCAAGAGTAGAATCATACGTGCATAGTCTGCCACGCAGGCGAAAGTGTCATCAGAGTCCAGGGAGAAGCAGACACGGCCACTGCTGCGCTCTGCCACCCTGCATACGTACTCCGCCACCACCTCCACCGCGCGCTGCGCTGCCGCGTTGCCGCCCCTCAACCAGGTGCCGCAGGTCATCCGCCTCCACAGGCAGCCTGTAATTGACCACCCCCCCCACTCCCCCCTCTCAATGCGCGCATGCACAAGGCACAGCACAATCCACGTCAGTAGCGCCTCCTGGCTGCGCAGCTGCACATGCAGCATGGGTGTGTGCGCGTAGCAGCCTGCAACCTCTGGGCTTCTCCTGGGCTTCTCCGGCCGCATCTCTGGCCAGGACTCCACCTCAGCAACAACCTGTGAGTACAGTGTCAGCAGCTCAACCGCTTTCTCTGCCTCTGCTGCAGAGAGGTATGTGGGTGCGGCGTCCATGTCAGGTGGAGGGCAGAGGTGCTGCTCAGCGCACACGTACAAGTGCTGCTCAACCTGCTGCAGGCGCAGCATTGCAGTGCTCCAGGACTGCCTCTGGGGTGACGCTGCCACTGCCCGCAGCCACCTGCACCACTCCCTGGCGTTGCCCCCCACTATCGGCACTGCTTCAACACCACACAAGGCTCTGATGGATTCTTCTCGAATATTAAGTGCCTGCTGGGGGTCTGTGATGCAATATTTGCTCAGGTGCAGCTCACAAGGGCGAAGGGCAGACGTCTCTATCGCAAAGTCAATGGCAGGCAGCAGGGCACGCCGCAGCTGCCTGTCTATGCATGCCAGCATGCGCACATCCAGCACACCCTTCACCGCTGCCAATCGCTGCGCCAGCCTGTCTGCAAACTCTGTGAGAGGGCCCCTCAGGGAGGCGAGCTCTTCAACAGCGAAGGCAGCGGTGCGCATGATGTGCATGCAGTTGTTGGCATGCTGCACCAGCTCCATGCCATCGGGTGCCGCCTCTGCAAGCTTGCTGACATGTGCAGCCACAGCAGTGTGGAAGGCTGCGATGCATGCCCCTCCATGCAGGCCGCACGTTTGCAGGGCAAAGAAATATGTTGAACTCGAAGATGCGCTTGCCAAATGGGGTGCACCGAGAGCAAGGCTTGCAAAACTTTGCAGCAGGTTGAGCATGTCAAGTGATGTAAACACAGTTTTGAAACATAATTGGTTTCCGCGTGCATGTGCTGAGTGAGGATTCTTTACAGAACACTGCAGGAGCACAACACGTGCTGCTTGAGACGCAGGGTGCATTGCTCAGCCCATGTGAGGATGCTTAATCATCTGCTCTGCCAGGTAGAGGAAGACTTGCTCCACCAGAGGCCAGCACGTTGACAAGGCCTCCACGCCAGTGTGCATTCCCACATCTCTGTAGCCCCCCACGTCTCCATTCCATGCAAGCTTGCCATTCCATGACTTCTGTTCCTTCCCTAGCATGACGCTTAATGCAGTGCTCACAAGCTTCGTGTAGAAGCCAACTGTGCGGTGGTGCTTCTTGGTGTCTATGCGGCTGATAACATGATCTAGTTTACCTGGAAGCTCCTGCAGGCTGATCTGCCCTGCCTTCCCGGCTGCGATGGGTGGATGCATTCGATAGCTCTTGCATGTGCTTGTGAACGTGTACTCGTTGCCGTGCCTGCAAATGTTGAAGGGTTGAGCTGTGGGCGCTCACGCTTCAATAGCCAAAAACCATCAACTATAAAGCTAACTTCAGAGGGAATGGGCCTCAGCACTCTGAGTAGCAGGAGCAAAGGGAAAGCCGCTTAGGGCAGCCCCAGCCGAAACAGCGGCTGAAGAAACGCTCCAGCACCCGCAAAGAACATAGGGGTACCACCATACGCACGCTTACGAGAGAGGCAAGAGGCGACACGGCGGCACAGGAAGTGGCTGGATCAGAGGTAGGACAGCCAGGACAGGCCGGGGGGGGGGGGGGGGGGTGGGGGTTCAGCAGGGAAACACCATGTGCATGAGGACGGCAAAAAAAATAAAAAATATACAAACTAAGATTAGTGCACAGTCATTCACCACTCTGGTGGTTGCGCCGTTTCCCCGTGTCATGGCTGTCAAATCTGCTGAGACGTAAAGTTCTGTGTTGAGGCACGCACCGATGCTGATGAGACGCCCAGCCATCCAGACCTAGCACGTGAATCTGTGAGGTGGGGTCAGGTCGTGGGGTGTCATGTTGCAGTGCTGCAGCACCGTAGCTAGGAGCCCAAAAAACCTGGTCAGGGTCTTCCATATTGCTCAATATGTTGCCTATGCTGGTATAGACGTCCGCTGCCGGCCCATGCCCAACGCTGCCGATACAGCTTATCTTGGAGCATACTTGTAATTGCTGCAGAACCGACTGCATTTGATTTCCTTCCTGCGGCATTCAGATGAAGTCAATTGCGAACTGTGATACACTGTAAAATTTTCATCGGGGTCTGTTCGAGGAAGTATAGTTGCTTATGAGTGCTTGCACCTAGAGACAATGGTGCCCCTGCTGATCCGCCCCTTGGGCACCTGTAGTAAAACATGAGCATGAATCACACCTGTGCTTCTCTGTTCCTGGACACAGCATGAGCCGCAGCAGTTTGACGAACGTGATGCAGCATTTGGGACTCTGGTCTGTGGAACACGGACGTGACTGAAAGTTGTAAACGGAATGCAGCACATCCTGCATGGGCTGCCCTGCAGACGCATTGAATCGCGTGGATTATATCCCTGGTTCTATAGGCCCTACCCGCTGTCCTAGATTCCTCTGTGAGATCTGGCCGCATGGCCACATGTACATAGGGATAGATAGCAGCAACGGCAGACGAGCTACGCACGGTCTACGTTCATCTGAGGCCTTCAACTGAGTTAGCGTCTTACAGCCTGTTGTTTTGAGCCCGAGATGAATGCAAGGCCTAGCAAGGCCTGGTTCCCCATATTCGGTTTTTTGGGTCCACTTACATTCTCAATTTCGCGTGCAACACAGCTCGCCGCGATGACCGAGGCCAACATATTTCGACTTGGGAACTACCTAGAAACAGCCCACGAATATGAAACCGTCAGCGGCTATCTTCAGTCTAGGGGGGGGGGGTGGCGAAGCAATATAAGAACCGATATCAGACAAGCATGCCTGACCATACACCACCGATGCTAACCCCTGAGACTACATCCAAAGGGCTAGTTTCTTACATGAACAGCCGCTGCAGCTCTGAGACACCAGAGCCCGCAAGGCTTCATGCATTGAAAGGAGACATTCTGTAGGAGACAATATGGAAGTCTGCTGAAATGCAAGCCTGCCTTTGGATTGGAGACAAATGAAAGTCTGTTTATGCAAGTGGGGATTTTTGGATCGACGGCACCGCAAAACACGCAACTTCAATTGATAGTGGCGCCAAGCACAAGCCCGCAGCGCGCATTGCACTCACAGCATCAAGGCCAAGGCAGCAGCCCAAGGAGCAACCGCATAGCACGCACCACAAGTGCCAAAGCAAGCAGTATAACACAAATTTAAAAAAGAACTAAAGCTAGCATGGTCATCAAACACATCGAACCCACAGGGGCTACATACACACAGGTAGCGCAGGTCAGCAGCACCGTCGAAACATGTAACAAGCGGGGCGGGTCCTCAGAAGCAGCCGGCGACCAGCGACCTCTGGCGGACGCAGGGAGGGGTTGAAGTCAAGGAGGTGACAATCACAGAGTGCTGCAGCAGTGCAGACCGGAGGGGCCTGCGGCAGAGAAAGCCAAGGAGGAGGCTGCGCTGGTGGGAAGGAAGAGGGGGTGCACAGGACTGAGGGCACCGGGGCCCTCACACACAGCTGGTGGGGGGGGGGGGGGGGGTGCAGCGGGGCGAGGTGGGGGCTACCTAGGCGCTACAAGAAGCTGTGGGACACAGGCAGGCCTTTCAAGCGAGCATGCATCCTAGTGGTATATATACAGGACGTCATGTGTTCTGCGGCACAAGGCGATGTGTTCATTGCGGTCTGTGTGGTTGACATACAGTGCTCTAACAGATTGCTTGTGCCAGTACTGCGCAGGAGAACCTCTCACAGGGTCTCACAGCACGTGTCAGTACAAAGTCACTAGCACTACCCGAGCATGAAGAGCGTGCTGCGTTGTGGAGATGTGGTGCATCCAGATGCTGGCGTGAGGACATCTGGACTCGCTCCTGGCAAGTAGATCTCGCGAAATGTGCACTGTGATTGGAGCCCTCGTTGAGACAGCAACAACACTACTATGAAAGTGAAATTACATCTCACTATGAAAGTGAGAGTGGCTCCTGAGGTAGCCGTTGCCACAACTTGAGTGCATTGTTATGTCGCCTCATGCTTGCTACCCACGCATAGCAACTGTTACTCAAGTCTAATGTCAGCCACGCCCTGTAGCCAGCTGTTCTGTCGGTTTATTCTCCTGCCGCAGATATTTCCAAACTTTGGGTGCACGGTCTGTTTGCCTTTCTTGTACATATGTCTTGTACCTACGTGAATCTCATGTTCGCATGTTCCAGAACTACATTTAATGTAATACAGCACCAACACTGCAGCCACCCCAAGCACACCACTCCTCCATCCCACACCAGAGCTGTAAGAAGCGAGAACATGCATGCACCCATATCATTAGAACCAAACATAAGCTAACATGGGGGGAAAGCGACAAGCTCTACATCCTGCACTGACCTCTGTAGTTGCTGCCTGACTGAGAGAACAGAACTCGGCAGAGCCTCACTGCCCCGCCTCCTACCCCACCCATTCTTCCCGCCTCCCCCCCTACCCTCTGCATACCCCACACCGCTGCGGTCATACGACAAGACCACCCCTGTCAGAGCAGCCAACGCTGCCACAGAGTCTGCTAGCTGCTTCAGGTGCTCACAGGAAAACGTATGCTGCAGCTCAACAAAACGCAACGCTTGCAAAGTCTCCAACGATTCACACAGAACTTCAACATCAGCATCTTGCAACGGCACCCAAGAGCGAGACCCCGCAACCAGGCCAGCAGGCGGCACAAGGTCACAAGCGGTGGGGTAAAAGTGAGTCACTCGTAGCCGTGCGAGCATCGAAAGGCTTGGAAGCACGCGAAACAACTCCTTGTAATCGAACAGAACCGCGTCCATGATGTCCAGGCGCTTCAGGTTGCTCATGTGCTGCAAACCAGCTGCTACGCCAGCGCCCAGCACGCTCATGTATGTGCGCACCCTCCTGCTACAGCGGTAGTCACTGTCTCGCATCCTCATCACCATATCCCCAGCACTGATGCGCAGGCTGCTGAGCTGACGCAGAGCCGGCAAGCAGTCCACTGTATCATCACACCCATACTCAAAGGACTGTAGGCTAGACAGGCTCGCCAGCCCTGAGTACAGTTCAGTCCTCTTGAAGTCTGCAGGGGCCCTGAGGTGCATGAAATGCAGATGCGTTAAAGCATCTTCAAAGCTGCAGAAATCCAAGCCCTCAACAGAGAACACATCAGACAAGACAAGTTCGTTCATACTATTCATGCTCTTGAGTGTGTCAGACAGTATGCTGTAGCAGGCTGCGCTTGCTGCTTGCAACGGCCAGATATTCAGAGCGAGGCTGGCGAGGCTGGGAAAGCGGGCGAGAACTTCGCAGACGAACCGCCACATCTCCTCATGGGCAGATGCGCTCTTATATGCTGCAGTGTACTCGTCGTTGTCGCCCTCACGTACACCTATGAACTGCAAGTGCAGCTGCGTGACTGATGTGAGGGCTTCGATGAACTCCAGGCATGGCTCTGTGCACACTCTGAGGCACAGCGTGAGACTCTGCAGGCTGCTGAACGAACCCTGCAGCGAGTGAACTGCACAGGGGAGCCTCAGCACCGCTACATCGAGGTCTTGCAGCTTGGGGGCCACAGACAACGCCTGCATGAAGCTCTGACATGCTGCTGCGTGCACGGACGTTGCCCTGACTTCTCCTGCTGGCACAGCGATGTCGCTGACACCAAGGGTAATGAGGTGTGGAAGGCATGGGATGGCTTCTGCGAGAGGCTGCAGGGCTAGGCCTGTGAACTTGCAGTTGAAGATATCCAGATGCTGCAGCTGCTGCAGCACATGGAGCTGCTGGAACAGCTGTATTGAGGCGTGGTCATCAGACAGCACACGATCTAGCTCGAGCCGAGTGAGCGCAGTGTGAGACGTTAATGCAGCTGCCAGCATCCCTGGTGATGTCGCTGGTGAGTTTGGGGAGCGCAGCCCCAGGAACACGATGCCTGGAGCTTCAAGATGGAGCTGTGATGCATGGATTGAGTCCACGATCAGCGGATCCTCGAAAGGTAGTACTATATTAAGGTTACCTTTTGGTGTCACTTGGCTGCTGATGACTGCACCATACAGAGCGGCAGGCAAACCCTCGAGCAAGTAGTTCACTGCAGCCACTTTGATTTGCCGGATGTTGTCTAGCACAACAGCAAACAAATCTCGCTGAAGGTGACTTGGAAGTAGCAGCAGGCCGCAGAGCGCCTCATTTGCGCCGGGCCCGTTCCAGTCGAATGCTGACACCTTGAGGCTGAGACGACCAAGCCAGTCATCAAACACGGAGTCTCCCAGGGCATCAGATATCTGCATGTACATGCAGAACATGTGTGCGAGTTGTGTCAAGTAGTTGCGATTTCGCTGCGTTGGAGGCAGTCGATGCCATCGTTTACACTGCAGTAGAGAGAGCATGCTCGCGACGTACAGTTAGGCACAAAGGTTAACAATGAAGTGTGCAGATAGCACGCGCCTTGGCTATCCTGGTAACCTCGTTGATAGACAGTGTTTTGCTAGTCTGCCTGGAAGGGTCGTCATTTACAGACCAGAGCAGGAAGTCAGCTTGAGCAACCCCGCTGGGCAGCTACACAGGAGAGTGTGATGAGGATTCAGTCTGATGGAGAGATTTTAATACTGTGCACCGCTGAATGAGGTGCTACGCAACTCCGCTGCAAAAGAACATCTGGCCCGCATGCTCGCCCCGAGCAGAGATGTTGGTGGATACCTGCTCATCGGCATCGTCAGCTGTCATCCCGTAGAAGCGTGACGGGGTTGCTGCGATCACTAGAGCAGCAGCTACTGGATGCGATTTGGAACAGCGAGATCCTCATCCACACTATTACAGTGGCATGACCTTGACTGTATGGGATTTACGATAAATCAAACACGATGTAGGATGTACGTCCTGTAAGTGCAGTAGCGCCTGTGTTACTCAGGTCCCACCTTTTGGTCGAATTCCTCCTCATCATGTGCTCCCTGCATCTCCCAGTATATCCCGCCCAGTAAACGAACGGACATGAACTTTATCAAGAAAAACAAATCTAGGAAGCTCTCCAGCATCTCCAAAGGGGCGCAAGAATGGCGCACAACCGCACATTCGGTCACAGGCTGTCAGAGGCTGTGAAGATAGATCTCTCGTGGCATGTAGAGTATGAGGACCTGAGAGTTGTAATATAGACGGAAGAAGGCCCTGGGAGACTACTAGACCACTCTGAAATGTACTTGCAGGCTTCTGTGAGACTTGAGTGGGTTTCTGTGCACCGAATCCATTTGGCTCTGAGGCCGAAGCTCCTACCAAGTGTTTCGCAATGTACCTACAACGTGTTTAAGCGAAGGAAGAATTCGCACCAGCATTGTCATGGACTTCTTCACGAAGCCTTCGTGCACCCTCAGTTGGCATTCATGACTCCCAACCACTCCCAGCCACGAAATCATGCCGCGAAAGCATACACGCTGGGATCCACCACACATCAAGCTGCACTCTCTACATGAAACATAGTAGCGCTGTTTTCTGTGAGGTGGGCTCACTTGCAAGTACGCACGTAGTCTTGGAAGAGTCCTCTGCTATCAGGCGTAGTCGACAGTACTCCAGCACAACCCCAACCATGCCTTGCAAGTCGACTACCGGTGTCTCCCGGCAGACAGGCACTCGTGCACAGCACTCGTGTCGTCAAGGTGATGCTATTAGATGCGCACGAGACAGCCATCGTGCGCACTCTTGCAGACGTCAGATTCTGCTTGCATGTTCAGCACCGGCTGTGCTCTCGGCAGTAGCTGAGCAGGCAGCATCAGCGGCAGAAGACTTCGTTACGCTTCCGTCAGGTTTGCGAGTGCTGGATTTAAGGTGTGCTCTCGATCATTCTCTCACAGGACTCAGTTCTGAAGTTGGCGAGCACTGCACCACGACCTGGCCTGTCCCATCTGCACATAGCAATCAAACCGCATGGAGCGCTTTATCAAAGTGTTTAAAGATTTATGGTTCATCATTAGCTTTGATGGTAGCACTGTGTTTAGACTTATGGTGGCAGAATGCTGCAGGCCGGGATCAGGTGCAACCCCTCAAGACGGAGACATCGTGCGCCATTCCTCAGAGCCACAGTCAAAGTGTTATTTCTCCTGTTTCTGTACATCAGATACCGGACACGGAGGCTCAGTGCATACACTTTGAACAGCACACTCACTGATGTCATCACACACCCTGTGAAATGCTCTTGCTCCTCATCTAGCCATAACATGCAATTTTTCAGTCCTCTGTTGTTTTTTCCTTGTGCAGATCTGGTTTCTAGTTCTTTATTGCAGTGAGTCATCACTGCACACACTTGCTTGGTAGACATGCATCACATGGCACAGCAATGCTATTCACTCTTCTGGCACACATGCTGACACCCAAAGGGCAAAGAAAATCTAAGGTAGCCGAGAGCAAGTGTTGGAACATAGCCAGCCTAACCTAACCACGGGACATGTGATCAGGTCAGGCTGCCTATGTTCCAGCATTATGGCCTCGACACGTTCGGAGGCTCATGTGTGTGCAAAACATCTTCAAAACATAGATTTACTTGAAGAAAAGTGTTGTGCCATAGGTTGAAGTGCACTGGTCAGGCTACACAGCGGGATACCAAGGAAAGAGGATAGACAACACTTCTATCAGAGATGAGCCGTACCGGTTCCAGATTGCCTCTGGCCAGGTGAGCCCCTGTTTCATCCTCTCCAACATCTTGGTGCTGATACCGGTAATTTGTGCTGCTCGAAAACCCAAGGAGGCAATGAATTGACAAGAACTGAGAATCAGAACGCGACATCGATATCTGCACCACCTCACGCTTCACTCATTCCCATCACAACATGATTCGCCTGCTGCTGAGCCTGTACAGTGTCAGGCAAGCATCATGATACTGTCGTAGTGTTTGAATTATTCCTGCTTGTTCGCCTGGGTTCTGCTGGAGCATGTTTTTCAAGCACACAGACCGACATGTGTGTTGGGGGGAAACCTCCTGGCAATACAGAGCATAGATGATAGCTTGCGGCACCTCGAGCGTGGCTTGTAAAACAACGTCCATGCAGGCAATTGCAGCATTCGATGAGGCTGTGAAAGGCATGAAGCAGGGGGGGATTAGAAGGGTGGAGGTGCCTGGGGCAGCGCCAGAGCTGGGATATTCTCTGGACAGGAGACAGAGGTTCACAGACGAGCTCATCAGCTCTGACTTGAAGCTGTACAAGTACCGCAAAGGCCCTCAGCCTGTTGACCTGGGAGGGCAGAGATCTCTGGACTTTGTGCTTGACAATCCCACTCTCCGAGACTTCAACAGGAATCTCGTTTTTGATATCAAGCTGCTTGCTGTACGCAAGCGACAGTAAGTTGTTGCTTGCATAGCTGCACGGTGGGGATTTGCAGGTCAAGTTCCAGTAACAATGGCAGATGTGTAACGAGTGTGTAGGTCTCGAATCACGTGTAAAAAGCCTGGGCAGGTAGCAAACCACGCCACCGTATATCAGTGGTCATTGAATAGCTGGCAGTCAGTAAATGGTTCCTGTGTATTTGTGGCGGTGTCTTGCGAAGTTAAATCGATAGTACAGCACACAACGTCATGTATGGTTTACATCCATGTCTGTATATCTACCTCCCCAAGAACCTTTCGAGCATTTTCTGACATTACACACAGTCCTACATGAAAATAGTTACATGTACTGTTCCGAGGCAAATCTTCGATGCACGAGCCAAGGAACTGTCCACATAAGCAGACTGTGCACCAGAGTTATGGAATATCTACAGGAAGCATCAGGTGCAAGTGCACCAGGTCACCTCCAAGTGTCATAAAACACAGAGACAGGGCAGCTCCTGGTGCAACACCTCGAAATCCGCAGCAGGACCGTTGTTGCCATGCAGCCATACGCACTCAATTCGCTCCTACAGCCCCACCACAGGCCGCCTGAGCAGCGCATTGTCATCCTCAACATGCACATGCTGTAGTATGCACAACGACGTAGCTGTGAACCACCACGCGACACCATACATTCTTGCAAGCATCTAAAACATGGAGGTTTTTCCCGGCGGGCAACAGCCACCTGGACGTTTACTTCTGACATCTAGAACCCACCAGTAGCACCACTTCCCCACTAGTGCCAACTAACTTCCCCACTAGTACCCCTTTTAGCCAGTCCGGTCAACACACAGCACCACAGATTTAGATACATGCTCAAACTCGGAATCTTGTTCCGCCCAGAAGAATTTCTCTCGAAGAAGCAGCTTTGATTCCTTTCTTCGACACCTGTAAAGAAGGAACCAGGGCGCTTTGCGGACTCAGAGCGCTCTAAGTAGTGACGGGAAGCTTTTGCAATCAGCAATCGATGTTGGAAGCATTCAGCCAGATGAGGAGATCCGACACGGTCGTCTTGAGCTGCTCGTGGCCTGCAGCCATGGTGGAGACCGGCACCGAGCTGCCACAGTCTTTCACAAGCTCTGCTACTTTCTTCCAGGGCAGATGCTCCAGCTGTTGGCCTGCACAAATCACTCCCTGCTGTCGTCCCTGTGTCCTGTACCTTTCAGCGCTCACCACAGGTTCGCACGTCTGCTGTGAACTCTCAGGCTTTTTGATATCAGTTACAAGATATGGTTAGTTCGTACACGTACCTTGGGCACTAGTCAGTCAGCTGACACACTCCAACATGCTCTGGGAGGGAGTTTACGGCGCAAGAGAACAAGAAACCGTGGAACCGGGACGATTGCCAGTGCTTATTTAGCGCTGGAATAGGCAGAGCTCTGCCCACAGGTGGGTATGCTTGCTGCACCATCAGGACAAAGAGACAACGAGGCAGGATCGGAGCGGCGCACCAGCTGGGCCTTTCTGCAAGGCAAGCGCAGCCAGGGTGGGGGAGAGGATGTGCTGAGAGAAGTCACGGTTGGCACTGTTGCAGTTGTTCTCATCAGCACCCCCTCCTGGCTGCTGATTAGCCGGAGGGGACTCCCCACACGTCCAGGCTGCAAGCTGCAGCACGGCTGCCGCCAGCTGCGTGTAGTTCTTGAGGTACGTCCCCACGTCTGACTTGCCGCCCCCCTGCAGAGCAACAACCAGCCTGTCTGCAGCTGTACAACACGGCACTCCAAACCACAGGCAATTGCAGTTCAGTTTCTGGCAGGCACAGTGCAAATAACGACGGTATGATGGACACGGATGAGAGCAGCACCTTTCCAGTGTCGTTTGCGCCCCCCACTTCCTGAACCTGCTTGCGAAGCTCCTGTAGCTGAGCATCCTTGCTCACTAGCTTCTTCTCAAAATCCGACGTCAGCATCTCCACCCTGCAGGCACAGGGCCCTTGCACAAGCACACTTCCTCTGAAAGCCCCGATTGACGAGGGCTTTGCTCGTAGATTTCAGTTCTTTCTCAAAACGCAAAGTGTTGCAACAGTGGCGTAAAAGAGACTGTTCTCAACTAAACCGCACTCTGCGGCACAGCACAGTGCATCTGAACAGCAGTAAGTGGGCTGCAAAGAAGCTGTAGTGTACGATTCAAAAGACGGGGGTGCGTAAGCGCAGTAACACGCTGGAGGCGACTGCTGCAGAAGGGGGAGGGCGGTACACACTTGCGCTTCTTCTCCTCATCAGCGTTGTTCTGAACCGCAACCGCCTCCCACCGCAGGGAGATGGCCTGCTGCGCACTCCTGTCACGCTCGCTTTTCAAAGCCTCCTCCAGGCTGCCCTTGGCCCCCTCGAGTTCCTGTACAGGCCATCGCTGTTGACCATGATGTCCATACAGAGCAAGGCAGCTGTCAGGACGTCTGGGATACATGCACATCTATGTCGACCATGGATGCTACATGCGTGAGACTTTGAAGGGTAATCTTAGTGATCGCCTGCCGGATGTTTCCGGCTACCTGTTGCACACCGCGAGAACACTTGAAGTGGGCGTGATGACAACATCCAGAACACAGTTACAAAGAAGACCGGAGTTGGGAACATTCATGCGCCCGTCAAATCATGACAGAAACACTTCTTTGCAATACGTAGTGAATGTTTCCGAAGTCCTGAACATGAAATAGTCTGAATAGCTCGGAATAAGGAACTATTGCAATTCCTCTTGCAAGAGTGGTGGCGCAGCAGTAGACCAACAGACTCTGTGCTGCCAGTGAATGCGATGCAGTTGTTACAAAGAAGCAGAAGAGATGCTGAAAGGACTGGAAGCGTGCCTCGATGCTGCACTGCAGCTCGCGGATGCGCTCAGTGTACGAACTTTCCTGTGCCTCCCCTGTGTCTGTTGGCGGCGCATCCTGCGCTGCAGGAATCGATCCGGATGCATCTGCAGCTGCCTCGGACTCCTTCTCAGCGTTCTCCACAGTCTCACGTATCGCTTCGACTTCATTCTTGAGCTGGTCGCGCTCGTAGATGAGCTCGTCGCGATCCATTGTTACGTGAGCGAGCTGCAGTGCAACAACGTAACTCAAATACATCTGCTACTCTACCAAAGAAGGCCGACATCTAGGCCGATTGAAACGCAAACAGATGCCGTCACCATGCACTTGAAAATCGAGCGCAGAGCTCACAAATATGTGACAGGAGGTGCAGTTGCAGGGAGTGCACTCTTGTATGCACGAAACTGGGATGAGCGAGCTACAGGCTAACCAGATGGAGATCCCACGCGTGAAAGAGAACGTACTTGATCACGAAGCATGAACGTCTCATCCACAGGGTCGCCCAGGACCGGAGGAAGAAGAGGGGAGTCCCGGCCAACAATGGCGGCGGCGCGCCGCACTTCAGCGCGCAAGTCGTTGTTGCTCTGCTTCTCAGTGCGAAGCCGTGACTCCGTCTTGCCCAGCTCAGCCTGCATATTCAGCTCCATACTCAGTGTGCACAGGTCAAGCCGATGCAAGGAACACTATGACACCAAACGGAACTGCAGCTGTGGTAGTGGAGTGTAATGTTGCAAGAAAGTTCACGTAGTACCTAGTACTGTAATGTTCTGTGCTGTAATCTGCTAACCTAGTACTATTCGGTACTCTATGCAACATGAATACTGGTTGCTTTGTGTGCTCTATACTATGATTCCGTGTCAGTCACAATCGCCCTCTTGTTGTACAAAACATGTGCTTATTCCACACTATTGCACACTTCAGCGACGTTCAGTTGACAGCGTGTATTTCAGTGGCTTCTGGGGCAGAAAAGTGGCTAGAAGGGACAGGGCACACCTGTGCAGCAATGAACTTGTTGTTGAGCTCCTCAAACCGCAGCATCCATGCTGTGGCCTGCTGGCTGTAGTCGTCACGCTCAATCCCTGCTTGGTACTTGTCATTCAGCAGCTCATCAATCTTCCTTGTGAGCTCCATCTTGGTCTCTTCAGCTGCCGTCTGCACCACCACTAGCCACTCATCCTCTCCATCAAGAAAGACATCAACTAAACCGACCCTCATCACCCCCCTCCGCGCAGACCCTTCGACATGGCTAGAGAGTGAGGGCGAACCTGAAGCTCTGAGATTCGTATGTTTCGCGCATGCACCTCTGTGCGGAGAACGTCAATGACGTGTTCTCGCTGTGAAAGCTCGTCGTCCACCGGTTGACCGCTCTTCAGCGAGGCACCAGGGTTGGAGGGGCTGCTCAGGAACATCGCTTGGCTCTGCCGCAGCATCGATGCCGCGGCCTCCGCGACCTGGTTCTCCAGCGCGACGTTGCGGCTGGTGAGCTCATCATTGCGCGCATACAGGAACTTTGCCTCCGCCCTGACTTCGTCCAGCATTTCTGCCTGCAGCCCCACACGTTGCCTGATGCAGGCCCACACACCACATGGACTCTGAATACACTTTATGCATGTGTGAACAAAGAGCTATCCCAGGTTCCTAACCCACCACACTCATACATCCAGTTTGCAACTGTCTGGAAGTAAACTGTAAACTGGATGACTCGGTAATCCAGTTGACATCCTGGATGAGAACCCATGGCGTCATGAGAAACCATTGGAACACCTACAATCTGATCCACCGCCCGAATAGGGCCAACAGACAGGGGCGGCTGCAGTAAAGCTGGCCCTCTCCCACGTGCAAGGCCACCCTACCCTACGCGGGAAACCCGCTGACACTGGCGCAGTGTTCAGAACGGGGTGGAGTGTAACCAGCGCACCTTCTTGCAGAGGTCATCATACACTTCGCACTTCTCGTCATACTCCTCCTTGAGCTGGATGTACTTGGACGTGTACGACTCCAGGCCCTCATTGGCGCGGTCTAGGTCCTCCAGCGCACCAACCTTTTGCGCTGTCTCGTGGTTCAGCTGAGCAGTAGTCTGCGCCACCTGCTCCTCCAGGTCGGCGATCTGTGCGCGCAGCTCGTCGGCATCTGCCAGGTACGCAGCTGCCTGCTTCTGCATCGCGAAGTGCATGGTTACCACTGCTTCCAATATCTTGCATCATACTTTCGGAGGCAGTGACCAGGCAGATCTGGCATGTACGTGTGCCTCTGGCCGTTCTGATAGTGGTACTGGATCGAGCTAAACCGCATCTTGCTAAATATGACACACCTCCGACAGGAGGACGGGGTGGGGGGTTGAATATAGCCAGTCTACCACTAGACACCTGGTTGTCTAGGTAGACTGGATATGTGGCCGCAGGGGGGGATACTGGTCTCACAAGATAAAGGAGAGAGAGAGGGTGCGTGCACCTGTGAGGGGACGAGCTTGTGCGTGTACATGTGCTCGTGCTCACTGCGGGTCTTGTGCAGCTCAGCGCGAACCTTCAGCAGCTCATCGCGCACGCGGCTGCTGTCATCGCGCCGCTGCCGCTCTGAGCTGTCCGCCTGCTGCCGCAGCCCGTCCAGTTGCAGGCGTAGGTCTGCGTTCTCTGCATCATGCGCACGGCGCATCTCCGCCAGCTGCTCCTCATGCTTGCACTTCAGCTCCTGCGCAACGCTTCAAGAGTTTTTTTCTTTGTTGAAGTTTAAACTTTCAAGTTTTGTGAATATGGATTTCCTTTCTCAACTTTATTATCATAAGGGCATTAAATACGTGAAGCAGATTTGAAACTATGTAATCATAAATCAACTCTCACCTCGATGACCTCAGCCTCCTTTGTCTTCTGCAGACACATCGTCTCTGCACCAGCGGACATCGCACTCTCGTTACCCACCTCCATCCCCGCGAGTAGTGTGTCTACAGGTGTACCATCACTGCCGCTGCCACCAGGTGCCCGCATCCCCACCAGAAGGTTCTGCAGGTTTCTAACCTGGTCCATGAGCTGATCTCGATTGGGATCGCGGCGGTTCTTGGCATCCTGCAGCCGCGTGCGGAGCTCCTGGACCCGCGCGTTCGCGCTGTGAAGTTCTGCCTGCACACATGACGATTGCTTCGAATGAATGAACACAAACTTTCACTGATTCTGCTCCCAGTATACAATGCTACATGACTGAGTCAAAAGAGTGCCCCATGTTCCTGTTCTCTTGGACACAGCATGAATTGAACTGAACCACAGGTCAATGCGTGCAGTCCAGTTACTGTTGTGGCGTGCCCAGCAGGAGGTGGAACAGGAGGAAGCACGGAGACAGGGAGAAGGGGGGGGGGGGGGGGGCGGGGGGCACACACTGATGCTGT
>JAUMHD010031398.1:0-22841 GCA_032359135.1 Ulvella scutata | reverse complement strand
GCAGGTAGGCAGGCGGGCAGGTAGGCAGGCGGGCAGGTAGGCAGGTAGGCAGGTAGGCAGGCGGGCAGGTAGGCAGGCGGGCAGGTAGGCAGGTAGGCAGGCGGGCAGGTAGGCAGGCGGGCAGGTAGGCAGGTAGGCAGGTAGGCAGGCGGGCAGGTAGGCAGGTAGGCAGGCGGGCAGGGGCGAAGTACAGACGAAGGTAAGTAGGTACTAAAGGTAAGTAAGTACTAAGATAGGCGAGCAGCAGGTAGGAAGGCATTTAGGTAGGTATGTATGTAGGTAGGTAGGTAGGTGGGTAGGCGGGAGCGCACCATGTGGTCGCAGTCCATGACCATGAATATGTCCTTGATGGGCACCTCCTCAGCCTTCTTCACGTTGGGGTAGATCTTCTTCAGCAGCACATGGTTCAGGTTCGCGCTCTTTCCATTCAGCTGGTCCGGTTTCTTGACACGGTCGCCCACATAAAACACATTGTTATGACCTGTAAACACGGCATGGCATGGCATGTCATGGTATCGCATCAGATTACCTAACATGACGTAAGCTTTACGTAATCTGAAACTGTACACGTACCGAGGATGCGGAGCTCCTCCACCATGGCCTTCTTCTTCGGGCCTTCACTCTTGGCATGGCCATCATCGCACACATAGATCATCTTCTCCATGTAAATGGGCTCTGGCGCCACCAGTAGCCGCAGAACACATTCCTTTACTGTTACTGCTGGCTCTGTATATGTGGTGATGAGCACGTGCACTGTCTCCTTCATGCCCTTCTGCTTCACCTCCTGCATACGCATGCATGCTGTCACTGCATGGCGGTGATGCGTGACGATACTATGCGTACCTACGTCGCTACAAGTACGTAGTGTCATGCATGTCATACTCACATGCATCACTCTTATTGCGTTGGGGTCATGCATTGCGGCAATGGATGGTGGAGTTGGGGCGACTTTGGAATGACAATGAATTGTTTTCGAGGGTTCTGGGCAGTTCAGGCACGCACACTGGACTATGTAACTTCAATTGATTGATTCTAAGGGCACATGTGGAGGGCATATGTGGTTGCCGCATGCATTAAAGGTATGCATCAAGTACATGCATGTACGAATGTATCAATGCCATACAGAAGTAACCACACACATAGCACAGTTGCCACTTGTAGCCACGCACCCTGTTCAGCTGCTGAATGCCGAGGTCATCGAGGTTGGTGTAATGAACTTCCTGTTTCCAGAAGTTTTGGTGCAGATAAACACCCAAAACCGCCAGACCAAAATCGGCCACCAGCGTCATCCAGGAGAACGGGATGTTAACATCGCCGCCACTCAGGGTGGAGGACTTTCCGGACACGAGGTAATACAGGCGAGTGCTGATGTACATGCATACTGAGGCGATGGTGAGGTACCAGAAGAAGAGATGGTCCCAGTGCACCGTGACTGTTACTTTCGACTGCATGCACAACGGGAATGTTGGGAAGGTTTCGGAAGGTTCGTAGGTCCGAGGAGATAAAGTTTGAATTGTGTTTCGAAACTTTAAAATCACTGGTAGTCTTGGAATGCATGGCACATAGAAACTTTGGGGAGGTTTTTGAAAGTTCGTAGGTCCGAGGATATAGAGTTTGAATTGTGGTTTTTTCTACTTTCAAGGCACTTGAACTCTGGACTGCGCGACTATGGGCAAGGTCTGGGGTGGTTTGCAGGAGCGAGGTCATCAAGTTCACCAAGGTCGCTGACCACTGAGACATGTAGCACTAGTAACAAAAGCAAGTAACAAAATAAATCCACCACTTCAAGCGTATGGCCCATCAGCACGATACCAAAAGTCTTTCCCAGCAGACATAGCCATGGTCCAATGTGCACTGCCGAAAGAGAAATGCCGAAGAAAAAAGGCAGAAATAAAACATATAAAAAAACTCGTTTAATCCTTGGACACCGTACTTGAGTCGGAGGATGGATCTTCAGGGTACCGTACTTTCGAAAGAAATATATTATACAATTTTCGGGGACTACGCCATACTCAGTTTGAGCTTCGGCCTCAGCGCCACAGTGGCGGAAATCATGCAATTCGGTAAAGGGGAAACCACCAGAGACCCTTTACGCACCCGGCTCAGAAGCTCGAAAAAAAGACGAGAGGTCGCTCCGGCCGGACCGGGGTTCGAACCCGGGACCTCGTGGTAAGAAGCACTTTCACGCTCACGGGCCCGCAGTTGAGTTTAAGGTCAATCCCAAGACCAACTAGGGTTCATGCACATTAACTGCTTTTCTGGCTAGCTAGGAAGCTGAGGATGCAATGCACAGGGTTCAAACAATAATTGAAGTTTCGTACACACAAAATAAAAAAATTCAAATAATACACCTTTCCTGTCCACCAGGTTCTTCAACCTGCCCTGCGGTGAAAACACGTTACAGTTCATGACAGGCAGCACACCTTTTAATGAGGTAGCTGCCTCTACACACAGTAGCGTCTGGTGAATGCGAATCTCGTTAATACAAACCGCCGCATTAACAAACATAAAAAGAGTAGACAAACTACACCAGTGGGGTCAATTCAGTTCCTATTATCTAGATGTTACTGTATAATGGTTACCACCCTGTAGGGTTTTCAGGGACGCACCTTGTAATGAGGCAGCTGCCGCCTCAGCATGGTGTTCGCCTTGTGGTAAGCCCCGGGGTCAAGGGGGCCTGACACCGTGGGAACCCCCGGTAACTTATCCGAAGGCAGCGGCTCCGACGTCCCCCTATGCAAGAAACTAGAAGCTCCACCAGCAGCCATCCGGTGCAAGTCAACGCTCGTGAGAGTCGTCATGGCAGTGTTCATGCACGGGTCCAGCGTCGCCTCTTCTTTCAAGGGCCCAAGCTTGTGGTCAAGCTTGCGTTCAAGGTGCTTGTAGGTGTCACGGCCCTCAGCGACAGGATGAACACCCAGAGTGTTGATAGGTTTCAAAGGCGCAGCAGGCCGCTGCAGCTCCTGCCCCTCTCCTAAGGCACGCCCCGGCAAGCTATCCCCTAGCGACCGCCAACCTGAGCCCTCGCCCAGCATCGTCCAGCCTGACCCCTCGCCTAGTCCCGCAGCCTGCCCGTATCGCCCATCTGAGTGGCGGTGGCCGCCCTCTCGCCCGCCTACCTCGTCTATCTCACCTACCTCGCCCAGGGGCCAGAGCGCACGCCACTCTTTCCCCTCGCCCAGCGCGCATGATTCTCGCCCAGCACCAAACTTGCTCCGCTCTTGCCCCTCGCCTAGTGCGCGCGCATCTCGCCCAGCGCCAAGCTTGCGCGACTCCGGCCCCTCACCCTGTGCATATATAGGTGCCTCTGCGTCCTCCCCCAGGGGCTGCGCGCCGCGCGCGCGCGAGGGCTCTGTGAACATCACCCCCGGCTCATGCATCATACTGTCGCCATCACCGGCGAGGAAGTCGCTGGGGCTGGGTTGATGCGATGGACTCCCTGGCTCCCTCATGGAGTTCTCGGAGGTTTGAGTGACTACTATCCAAGGCTTTGCGGCCTCCGTGTTATTTTTGGGTACCTGGAAAAGGTTGTTGTAAACTGCATACTTGTGGGGGGGGACCTGGGGCCCCAGGCCCTGGCTTCGACCAGTGGATCCTCTGGGAGGAGCCCCTCCACCTGCAGCGCAGAAGCATGCTTTATTTGCTTGCTGGGCAGCAGCACTTTGCACGCAGTGTGGCGGCTGGGGCTGAAGATTGTTCAATACATTATGCATGTGCTTTGTTCTTGTGAAAGCAGAACCACTGCGACGAAGCGGGTGTGTGGGGGTTCTCGAGCGTGTATCTCAGTAGACTATAGACCAGAGTGGCGTATGGAGGTCCTTCTGTTCTGTACCACGTGCTGGAGGGGGGGGGGGCTGGGGCAAATTTCTCCAGAGCCCCCATCACAGACCCCACTCGATGGCAGCGTTCAATTGAGTGCTGCAATGAAGACCAGCAATGTAGACCAGCACGTCTCATGCATTGCACCTCCAGAGGTGTGCCTCTGGAAAGTAAACCACAGCACATCACATCACAAAACACAGCATGCCGCTGCACATCACGCCGCTTCACAGCACAGGCAGCGCACCTCCAGAGGTGGGGGGGCTGATGGCGGTAGGTGAAATGGACTCCAGAATGTGGCTGCTCCCCCCAGGCCCCACTGGGTGGCTACCAAAGGAATGCGGTGCCGCGATCGGCATGCGTGCGTTGGGGCTCAGTGTGAAGCTCTCGAAGTGGCTAGAGGGGTCCTGCTGCGTGGACTGGCGGGAGATTCCAGCCGTCGCCGCTGGGAGGCCTGCTCCCATAGGTGAGTACTGTTGGCTGAGCTGGCCTGTGTGGACAAGGAAAGCGGTGGCCTCCTGGTTGATGTCCACGTTCACACAATCTGCATGCATGCATGCATTCAGAAAATCACACCTGTTTGTTTTTTCTTTTTTGGTGCGCTGGGAAAGACTTGGGTTCATGCCTATTCAATACCTTTCCGGTTTGTAAAACTCCGGCTGGGAAAGACCTTTGTGATGGTGCTGTTGTGCCTTTCGAGTTAAGTGGTGGATGTTCTGTGATAGTTGCTTTTGGCTATTCGGGTTCCTGCCTATTCACTACCTTTCCGGTTTGTAAAGAGTGTGTGCAGTGAGTCCGGTTTCGGTGCAATTTGTATGACAGTGTGTGCTGGGCATGCACACACACTGTCGCCAGACATTGAGGCTTAGTGGAAAGAGGGCTTTTATTGGCAGTTGTAGATGTGTTGGGTTTCTATTGTGGGTTGCTAGTTGCTAGTGGTGCTCTCTGCGTTTCCTTGGTGCATGCACATATTGTACAGAACATTGTGTCAAAAGTCGCACTTTACACACTACCAAAAACACTGAACCTAACCGACCGGATAATATTGATCTCATGACGTTGTAGATGACCATGGTGAAAGTCTCACGCTGTTTGGTTCAGTAGCGACAAAATGCCCGGGTGTGGTTCACGATGGGATGGCATTGTACCTTGTGTAACTCCGAGGTCGAAGATGCACTCGGAAAAGAAGTATGACTCATATATACTTTGAAGCCACTTTCAAACGGCAAGTTAGTGCGAAGGCGTGGACCCAATCAGCCAACGGACACAACACAAATGAACCACCGCTGCAGTGTGCAAGGGTGGCTACAGGGCGCCCCTGTAGCCTCCCTAGGGGGGTCTGCAGCTGGAACGACCCTGTTTCAAAGGGTGGACAAAGGTGGAGCTGCAAGGGCACACCCTTCACGTTGAGCTCCTCTATGATCGCTAGCGCGTCCTTCCGTCCCACTTCCAGCTGCGTCTTCATCTCGCTCACTATGCAGTCCTCGTTGGCGAGGTGAAGGGGGGGCAGTTGGAACCGCAGCCACACCGCCACGCTGTGGAGGCTGTCGCATCCTGTCCTGAATCACCATCGTACGATCGAACATATTCCTCTAGAAGTATTACATCGACAGGACTGGAGAACTGCAGGGTTTCTAGATTTCTTCCGCTGGTTACATGCATGTGATCTGATACAGTGCTCCTTACGTGATGCATGATCTGGACTGCAAGTTCGCGATGTGCACAGTCGCAGCTGCGGCTACTTATTCTGTGATACGCTGAGTATCATACGGCTATACCATCCACAACGTGTTGACATAGTATTTCCAGTCATATTGGACTTCGTGGGTCCTGATCTGGACACGCGCAACCGTGCACATTCACAGCTATGCGGCACGCTTCAGCACTCGCGCGCCCGCCCCTGGAACACTACATTCTGTTATAAAGGTACATGAATAGCACTGCGGTTCGGAGTTCGCGTACTAACTGGTAACCCAAGCAGCTGCTGGAGCAGTACACATTAGGTTTCAGCAAGGTACTAGAAAAATATGTGAACGTGACGCATGCCGGCGCCCCGCTGAGCAGGGACTCGTTGACATATATATCGCGTGTGCTGCAGTGTGCAGGCTGCGTCCACGTACGTGGTCGCGGCGCCGATGTAAGAGCAATGTCAGAACGTAAACTATGCAGAAATAATGCACTCTATGCAGAAGAATCCTGAAGAGCGGTACGGGAAGAATGATCGATACATGATGACTACCCACGACCGAACGCTTCAGCCGCCCTGCCACGTGCGGAAGTTTGGCCGAACTGTTGCTAAGCCTGATGAGCACCTGGTACTGGTCTACGACGGCTTCAGGTACAGTGCACCTGGTATGGCCTAGCTTGTAACAGCTTGCTCGGCAGGAGCACAGCGGGCCCGTGACAGGTCTGCGCAGGCTATGGCCAGAAGATTCAACTGCGGTTCGAACGCACTTGATGAGGAAGCGACGGGCGCTACGCTTAGACGCTCCATGCGCTCGAAGCCACGTCACAAGATCTTCTAAACTGTCTTTGCGCTCACGCAGCTGCCTGACGGGAACGATCTGAGGCTTCATCGCTGCGGCTGTGCAGTTGGTCCGCGATGCACACTGGTGTCTGCGTGAACTGCAGACACAGACTGTGTAAGTGCATATAAATCGCACTGAACATTAATCAGCAGCTTTCTCCATCGTTTCGCGCTACCTATGGCACCTGACAGGTTCTGCGCGGACCAACAAGCAGCTTCACATGCACATAGGATCTAAGCGAACTCCAGTCACCGCAATAGAACCTAGCATACCGACCGAGACCACAATTCGAACATTCCGAGTAAGTGGCCATACTTCTGTAGCGTAGGGGGGGAGGTGCTTCGCGTGCAAGCAGTAACTAACTGGCTGTTGGAGTGAGCAGCAGTTGACTCGCAACATGCAGTGGCAATGGGAACTGTCACTCGCACCAGAATCAAAAGATTGCCAGTATGATGTGCACCTAGGACCGCAAACTGCCGCACGGTCGGATGGCGCGACCAGCAGGCATCGCCGGCGTGGTTAGGAGAGTGAATACCACTAGTACCATGGCACAACACATACAAGAGACTACTGAAAGAGCACAGTGGTAATATGTTACTACTTGCTGGGATTCATATCGTCGCTACCACATTTGGGTGTATGGAGCATTCGGTTGCGCGCTGCATTACTCTGTGGCTAGCGTGTTCCGGCAAACCAGAAAGGGAGAAATTTTGAGTACACA
The DNA here is from genome assembly GCA_032359135.1 of Ulvella scutata. NCBI lineage: Eukaryota > Viridiplantae > Chlorophyta > Ulvophyceae > Ulvales > Ulvellaceae > Ulvella > Ulvella scutata. The sequence continues at coordinate 15,773 of JAUMHD010031398.1, read as the reverse complement.
TGAATCCGAGTGACTACTACCAGCACCAAAATCTTCATCTTTATTCGAGCTGGAGAGTAGCACCATCATGAAAGCGTTTCCTAGCACTCGAGTCAGATTACTCGGTGGCTTGAATGGTGAACAACATGTTGCACCAGAAAAAAGGAACACCGGACCGCACGCTCGCGTCGTTCTGACGAAGACACGGATCTTCTGTTTCGTCTGCTTCTTTGGTTCATGTCTGAGGAAATTTGCGCCACAGTGTGTGGTGAACTGATAGCACTTCCAAGGGTGACTGACTGTGTGGGGTCTTCAGCACCAATTCCAGCTGGATCCTGTACACTGCCACATATTTACCTGACGTAATACTGCTTGGCAGGGTGCATCCGTCACGGTGGTGCAACGGCATGCGGGCTTGTGTGCAGTTTGTGCCTGCCGCTGGATCGACATGGCTTGCTTATGCACTTCCTGTGTCATGTGCCGGAGTTTGAACTTGCCATTCCTGACTTTTCCGATACGCACTAGCGTTTTCTGCTTCGTTTTCAGCTGATTCCCATGCTCTGCATCTTCTCCATGGTTCGAATGTGCAAGCTTCTAGCTATAGAGGATGGGCGTGAAGCGCCAGATGTGCGCCAGTTCGAAATCAACACGTCGTATATGGTCACACTGCGATGCTATGTACATCTTTCTCCAAGTATTTCCGTCAGGATGAAGGGCAACAGGGACACATGTACAGTTCAGCACGGCAGAAGTTCATTCATTTGCCCGACAGTGGCTGATCATGACCAGCTGCCAATAACGATACCCCTAACGCCTCGTGAGGGCGGCAACTGTGTGCACGGGAGGGAAATCCGAAAACCAAGTTTTCATGGATCTGGAACACACAAGGGACACGGGTGTGCAGCGCTTAAACTTGATGGTTCAGCAGAACCCAACACGGGACAAGTGTTCGTGTGGAGGGTTTCCACTGGAAACTGGAGTGGAAGTCAGCAATATTGAGCTGTTGGAAACTGTTGTGGAATTGTGGAACGGTGAGGAGGTGGCTACCAGAGGTCCCTACCAGAGGATTTCACTTTACACGCAAATACTCGACACCGATGATGTCATGAAACCAACCAGGGCCTCAAATGCACACCGTGAGCACGTCCATCCTCGCATCTGCGATACAACCACCAACACCGTTACAGAGGGTCCCCTAGCAGGGGGGGGTTACTTTACCCGCCCTCCTCCCGCTCCCCCCCCCCCGCAGGCTGCGGCGCCGTGGGCGTTGAAGGGGTCCCCCACACACCGGCTCCCACTCCCCCCCCCCCATTCCCCCTACACCACCTGGGTAGCCACCAGGGCAGCCCACTAGTTTTCCTCACCATCTTAGTAGACACACACATAAACCCCCCTCCGCCACCCCCCGCATCATCATCTCAGATGCAAATACTACGCCCCCCCTTCAGCATGCAACGAGAGAGACACATACATAACCCCCCTCAACTCCCCGCCCCCCAACCCCCCGCCCCCCTCGGCCACATTGCCTCAACCCCCTCAGCCCCCCTCAGCCACATTGCCTCGCATTGCCCGGCATGCCTGCTTACTAGTACCACTCCAGCACCAGCACCACTAGTAGTCCTCATCATCAAAGCCGTCATCGAGGGAGGGGTCACCGGCCATGTCCATGTCCACATCCTCCCGCAGGGGTCGGCGCCGCTCCGCAAGCTTGCCGCGCACGCGGCCCTCTTCCTGAGCATGCATGCGGCGGGTCTCCGCTAGCAGCCGCTGCTCCCTGCGGCCAGCCCCTTGCTGTCAGCAGGATGCTTCTGGAATGTTCCGTTGACCATACTAAGCGAAACGTCTTTGCGGAATCGTTCTGGATTGTTTCGCGTTGTTGAACACAACCAGTCTCATGGTGCGATGAACAGTTTGTTACATTCAGCAGTCTTTATTAATTGAACCGGCATCCGCTGTGCAAACCAGAAAGGGAGAGCATATGCACTGCTACTGAACCAGCATATATGTCATGCATTGTACTTCATGACCGAGTCCTTGGCGATGTGACTCCTTACCATTCATCACCAGTGTCGCTTAGGTACATAGAACAATTCTCAACATTTGGGGCTATTTTTTGGGTGTACGCCCTAACAAATTAGGCGACACTGGTGATCACTGCTCCTTACAAACCGGAAAGTCGATGGAACAACTTAACTAATATACTGCAGAGCCATGTTCACTCGTTCCCATATGCACACCAAAAAATCAGTCGAGTTAGGACGAGTACGAGTGAACGTTGTACGAGTGCTCGTGACACTGCACTGTATTTCTATCGAGTCTAATTTAATTTAACCACCGGACATCTGACCACAGATGTCCGGTTTGCATTCCTACACACAATATTTTCAGTTCGCCGCTTTTGTGATCCGACCAACAGGGGACACTGCTTGCCCACTGGGGAGGGGGGGGGGGCAGGTTGTAGGGAGGGGGGCTCTGGAGGAGAACAGAGAATCAATGTGGAATGTTCAGGAAGGTTCTGGAAGGTTCCGCACCGTTGCGTCTCTGCGTCGTACTCCCCATTCTTGTCTCCGCGCCACCCATCCTCCTCGACAACTCTATCAAGGACCATCACCTTGAGGGCAACCTGCGCGGCCAGCAGCACTGGCAGCAGCCACAGCCGCCGGCGGTTAGGGTTTGGCACCTCTGGCCTCATCTGCAGCGGCTGACTCACCTGGAGCGCGCGCTCGACCACCTGCATGCATGGCGGGGTCTTCCCGATTCGCGTACCTTTGTAAACCCTAGACAGGCAACCAGAGGCATACCGTATCAAAATGTTGGGCCAGTTGTTTCACAATTTTCATGGTTCAACTCGCAGTTGGCAAAAACGTACTTCAGGAAGAAGTGGTACAAATTTTCTCTGGCAAACACTTCATCAGAAACTAGGTCAAACAGGCCCAACAAATGGAAGATATTGCCCCGAAAAACAGATAGTGGTTCAATGTTTAGCGTGTATTGGCACTTTGAGGATGCAAGGGTTCAATGCTACACACGACCAATCATCACCAGTGTCGCTTAGTTAGATAGAACAATCCTGAATACCGTAGTACTGCCAATGGATAATTTTGGCTACTTGGGTTCATGCCTATTCACTACCTTTCCGGTTTGTAAAAAAGTATTGCCAACTATGGATAGTTTGTTTTTAGCGCCCCTGGGGACACACATTTTAGAATCAATGACTTTTTTTACCTGTTCTCGAACTCAAAGGTGGGGGACAAGGACGTTCTGGGAAGTTTCCGTTTGTTGCAATTCTTCAAGAAGGGACAGACACGGCATCAAACAATGTTTTCTGGCCCGTTGTGCGCTTGTACAGCGTGATAGTAGAAGCATGTTGTTCTCCAGTGCTGAGCATCCTGATCAGACGGAGCCGCCGATCGATGCTGGTGACGATCAGTATCGTCACCAGCAGGTGGTGACGATACTGTAGAGCAGAGTAATTCGTAGGTAAGTCATGGCCGAAGCCCGGTTTATTCAGTGGCTCAGCACCAGAGGCAGTAGGTAATGAGAGCAGTGATGCAGACTCTGAGCCACGCATTGCAAGCACTTCTGCGCCTCCGCCGGCACCAAGTGACAAGAACCTATTTTCGTTCTTCAAGCAGTTTACAAACCGAAAAGGTAGTAAATAGGCATGAACCCAAATATCCAAAAGCAATTAACACAAAACATCGACCACTCCACTCGAATGGCACAACAGCACCATCACGAATGTCTTTCCCAGCACTCTTAGCCAAACTGCGATAATAATGACGAAAAACAATGCCACGACCACAAGCAAGGGCACAACTCAGATACTGCCTACTCACCTTCAAGAAGAAATAACATTGTCATGAGTCTGGGCTGGGACATTTGCAAAAGAATGATTTCACCTATCCGTTTTCCACACCCACGGGGACGGGACACATCAATAATTTCTGCCTGTTCGTTGGTTTTTCTTTTTGTACTTTGGGGATGGGGCAGTCCGTTAGAAAAGTGCCCTGAGGGGACAGACACAACGATCCATTGGCAAAACTACGGTAGTTGGGACCATTTCTTAGGTGTGTCACCTGAAACATTAAGCGAATCTGGTGATCGCTGCTGGCAGGGTCTCGGCGCAGCCGCAAACTGCATGTCAGTGGATAGTGGCTACAGGAGGCACCGCACCGTTTCCCACAGCGCCGCTAGCCACACCGTGCCGTCGTTCAGAACCCTCTCGCCGCACGCATTTGTTGGGCACCTGCATGCATGCATGCATGCATGGTACAGTCATGTCTCGATGTACCGGTCTTCGTTATACCCATTTCGTTTGGCCACTGCGGAGCCCGTGCCATGACGTACACCAACTATACAGTCTTAGGAACAATCCCCGGCTATCGAGCGAAGGGGAAAACTGCGACTTTTGATGTCACATGCATGCACGAGAGCAGATGCATGAACTTATGTTGTGCATGCATGCACGCCCACCTGCTGTGTTCCCCGTACAACGCCATGTATGGGGCACACAAAGGCGCAGGTGGGCGAGCAAGCGCGCGCTGATGGGCGAGAGCGCGCACACCTGGAGGCGTTGTCGATGACGACGAACGGAAGCTTCCCCTTGGCGCCGCAGCTGCGCTGCCCTGCGGCGACCTGTGCGCCGCGCTTTGCCACCACGTCCGCGATTTGTCGGCCTGCGGGGGGCGTGATGTTGCCGTGGGTGAGGCATGTGACTGTGTGGCGCCACACCTTTCCCCCCAACAGCCTCCTCATTGCTTCCCACATCTGCACATGGAAATTCAAATTCAAATTCGAATTTGTATTCGAATTTGTATTCAAATACCTTGACAATTTGTATGTGTCTCTCAAAGATACAACAGATGTTCTTGCCAGAGAATACAGCTTCAGGAACAAACCCTAGGGAATAAACCCTGGGGAGCTAGGCAGGGACGCTATTATAGGGACACTAGCATTTCATTGCCTCCCAGGATGGTAACAATGCCTAGAATATCAGACATTCTGGCCAGAACAGACCAAAATAGACGAGACCAGAACAAAGGCCACCACCACCAGCACCAGCAGCGGTAGGGTGCGCGAACCTGCCGGTCAGAGGGCAGAACCCTGAAGACATCGAGGCGATCCACGTACAGCACAACATCAACGTTGGAGGAGGCAGGCACAGACAGCAGCTCCTCCACTGCTGCAGCATCCAACGTGTCCCCCGAGATGAGGTGTGGGCAGTCCACCACCCTCAGCAGCATCTCACACTTCTCTATCCTCCTCGTGTACACCCCTACACCACATCGCGGTTGTCACCACAAGTGCTGTTTAATGTGCGTGCTGTTTAATTTGGGTGTTAAAATGGGTGTTACTGTGGGTGTAAAGCTGTTTAAAGTGGGTGCATCCATGTGGCTACAAGGGTTGTACCCAAAGAGCCAAACTTTTGTGTTAGTTTGGGTTCATGCCTATTTGGGTTCATGCCTATTAGCTACCTTTCCGGCTTGTTCAACTCGACCCAAAGAACCAAACTTGTCGCAATGTGTACCCGAAGATTCACCTCCCCAATGCTGAAAACCTTGCCTCAACTTATTGTTCCATTGTGTTTCGTCATCACTATCGCAGTTTGGGTAAGAGTGCTGGGAAAGACTTTCGTGATGGTGCTGGTGCGCCATTCGAGTGAAGTGGTGGTTCTTTTGTGTCAGGTGCTGTTGGATATTTGGGTTCATGCCTATTTACTACCTCTTCGGTTTGTAACCTTTTTGGGTAAGAGTGCTGGAAATGCCTTTCAAGACGATGATGGTGCTGTTGTGCCATTCACGTGCACTGGTGGTTCTGTTGTGTTCGTTGCTTTTAGCTATTCGGGCTTGTGCCTATTCGCTACCTTTCCGGTTTGTAAGATCGATCATTTGGTTCAAGGAAAGCGTCACCTTCTTGAATGATATGAACATAGAAACAAAAAACCCCGCCTGAGGGGTGTTGCCTTTGGTCTTTTATGGCCACTGCATGCCCCAGAAACTGGCATTTGCTGGGGGCAAGCAAGCATACCGTGGCGGAGAACCTCAATCGTATGTGTCGGCTCGTGGTCATGGCATTGTGATTCGTCACTACTATCGCAGTTTGGCTAAGAGTGCTGGGAAAGACTTTCATGATGGTGCTGTTGCGCCATTCGAGTGAAGTGGTGGATACTTTGTGGCCGTTGCGTTTGGCTATTTGGGTTCATGGCCATTCACTACCTTTCTAGTTTGATTTTTGCGGATATAGGCTAAACATAACCATAACTAATCAAATTTGATGGTTGATCCATCATGTTTAGTATATAGCACCAGTGCTTCTAGCACAGAGGTTAACTGCAAGTGTGAGTCGATAATCTCCCACAACCCTGTGTCAGCCCTGTTCAGTCTTTTCAAATAGGCAGGAACTCGACTAGTATGCAAGACTTCATTATATACATGCCCTCATTTAGGTTAAGTGCAAGTGTGAGTTGATAATCCTCACAGCACCATGTGTCGAGCCTGTTCCCTCTCTTACAATAGGCAGGAACTTGAATAGTATGCAAGACTTGAATAGTATGCAAGACTTGAATAGTATGCAAGACTTGAATAGTATGCAAGACTTCACTATGTATGCCCTCATTTAGGGTTCGCCTCCGAGACTTGGTTGCGTAGGGATGTGAGCTATTTTCTCTTAGTCTAAGAGGATGTTGGTGGCGCGTTCCTCCGGAGTCCACCCCTATACTCAAGTGTCGTGGCTTGGTGCACCATGTGGGTAGAGAAGTTAGCTAGATTCCCTGGCGTTGTTTCGGTAGAGGCATGTCCTGTGTCGTTTGTGCGAGGTCGAGCTAAGTTGTCATGCGATGCTTTGCTGGTACATGAGCCATTCTATTGAGTTATGCCTCAAATAGTACTTTAATACAAGGCTCGATCGCTCTTCGCGCTGTCTCGCCATCTGTGAAATCTGGTGAGCTTCAGCTTTCCAGATTGATGTTATGTTTATTGTTTCTGAGAGTCACGGTGACGAACAAAAGGCCACACGTATTCGCTACATTCCTCAATCACTGGATTGATGCAGCAAAAACATCATGAAGGTCCTTTCGAGAACGTGTAACCAATCTACGACAGTAAGAACGCTGTGAAATAAGTATGGTGTACGTGAAGCACTAATAATGTCTTGTGCATCTGCACCAGTGAATGGCTCAAGCAGCAGGGCAGTGTTGGCTAGATCTGTCTATCTAGCGATAGGTCTGCGACACAAGAAGTTCCAAAGAGATGGTATATGCATCAGGGGAGTGTTAGCAAGGGAAACAACAGGGGAGTGTTTGTCAGGGAAACAAAAGGTGCCTTTCAGACCAGCCCGTAGTGGACAGCCAACGGTACCAGCTGGATGAAACAAGGTGGAGACTGTAGGTACGTACCTATCTGTGCAGCTGGCTGTGAGACGCCTGATGGAGTGGATCTGACGTCGGCAACATTCTCTGCAAGAAGCGAGTTCACTGTTGAGGAGCATCCTGCACCTACGCTGCCCAGCACCAGCACAGTCAGCTCATTCTGGCCTGCGTCGAGAAGTTTGCCGAGTGCTTTGTCTATTCGTTTCCACGATTCCTCCTGCATGCACGCAACAGCGTCGACGCTGGACGTCAGGCAACGCCAGTTGTGTGCTCGTCGATGCACATGCCTACGCTCTCTCAGGCACACACAGCGGGGTCACAACATGAACAGTATGCTTCACAACGAATAGGGCGACCTGTTTGTGCTGTATCGGTGCGAGTTGGAGGCGGATCCCGTGCAATGAAGTAGTCGGCGAACCCGATTCACGAACTCTGCACCTTCCAGGGATTGATGTCCCAGTGAACAAAGCTAAACATGTGACATGTGGAAGACTACAGGGATGGAGCGCATGAAGCGGGTATGTAGAAGCATTCAAAGCTGCATGGCCAACCAACACGTCACACCATGGTGGCTGGAGCGCACGGGTATACTGGAAGACCCTTGCCATTCAGTAGCATTCTCATACTCGTCTGCAACACGCGCACATCGTTGAGAGTCCGCTCATACCCTGGATGGCTCCCAGCACGACCGCAATACATAAGCCGAAGCTTGCGCGGAAGCATGACGATTCAGAACCGAGAACCCCGCGACACTTGGAAATCGTAATAAGCATGCCGCTTTTCAACTGTTTGTACAGCATACCGTCGTTGTCATCTTCGGGGTCGCCTGCACCTAGCTGTGCGGCGCTTTCAGAGCCCTCCAGCTCCAGCTCGTCCTCTTCGCTCTCGTAGAGCTCTTCATCACCGTAATAGTCCCCATCCATGGTTATCTCTGGGTTGTGGCTGCACTGCGGACTGTTCACAGCAAGACGGATGACAAACAAAGGCAGCCAAGACAGGGTCAGTTCAGCTTTCGTACACGACGCACTACAACGCAATGGCCGTTATGAAGGGTGCAATCGCAAAATCTCGTTTGGAAATTGTCGTTTGCTTGCCTGGGTACAATCATCCCTGCTTCGTGCGAAGTGTTGTCGCACAAGCTAAACATGCGTGACGTAGGGGACACAGATCAGAACACGAATCTGTAGAAGCAGCGTTTTCGACAGTGGTTAGAAGTTGAAGCATGATTGTGCTCTTGTATGCCATTCTGTAGATGTTGCATTTGATGCCTCAGCACGAAGTAAACAAGCCGCTGCCCTGAACCTACAGGTGATGCAGGTGAGGCAAACATTGCAACACAACCGTGGCACTGGCCAAAACTCACATCCAGGCTTATACCTACATCAGGATCCTCTTGGACAAGATTGCAGGGGGTTGTGTTGCAGCCTGGTGTTTGCAGTGTCGGGAAGCAAAGTTCAAGGTTGGCACTACAATCAGCCACACCCATCCCCATGCAACACGAACGTACTGTGACCTAGGTAAGATAGATTTCATCGCAGCCTTGACATTCACTGCAGAGATGCAGTACATATTTTTCAGGGCCTGCCCGCCAATGCCTTGTCCAGCACAATTTATTTCAGGAAGGCAAACATGTACACCACTGCCAGCCACCACAAGTTGAACTTTCCATGCACAGTGTTGAGGAATGCTTCAACAAGCGATAACCTCTTGTTCCTGTCTCTCTCTGCCTAACCTTGCGCACCAACCATGCCCCCTCGCAAACTGAGCACTCCTCTGATTGCGTACCTCAGGGATACTATGCTATGGAGTTAGGCCTGTAACTTTACACTCCCTCAGGGATATAGTTCAGCACTGGGAAAGACTAAAGATGTCCACGAACCAAGGATTCATGTTCGGGGTTGTTGCGTGTGACATTCATCATTTCCCTGTGGTGAACACGACAGGTAACTTTAACTACAGGAAACCACTTCTAGCTAGGTGTAATTTTCACACCAGCGGTATGTGGCACTACAGGCCCCAACCACTTTGACCATCATCCTGCATGGTATATGGCCGGAATCTCTGTTGCAAACCGAACGGTAGTGACTGGGCATGAGCTTGAAAAATCAACTGGCACACAAGAACCACCAATCAACTCAGATGGGTAGCTACATAACACGTGACAATCACTATACTACAAACATCCTTTCTATCGGTTACCATGCCATCGCACTGCCACACTGTTCCGCGCAACTATCGATGTATATTTCACTGCCACACTGGCAATCACAGTCAAATTCGCAGCCTCGCTCATGTGCAGGAGCATGCAGCTTGGCCCTTACATAGCCATCAGCAATCAATTGGTTACACATGCACTCCTGTTGGAAACTCCTGTTGGAACAGTTGACCAGTTGACCAGCACCATCCAGGGCTCAATCAAATGCATGCCGCTTCACCCTCACGTGACCACCAGCACTCCCACAACATGGGCGCAGCTTGCTATGTCCATGCACAGAGATTACGATCACTCCCACTGTCGTTGTAACTGCTCCCAGGAGCATACAACTCATACTTACAAGAGTAAGTATGCGTAAGTAGCACCAACAGCTCGTTCTACAGCTTACTGGTTGATCATCTTCTGGGCACTTCGATGTAGGGAGCCATCTTCTCCTTCACTATGGCATGCCCAACTTGAGTGCCACTCTTGAGTGCCAGTTGGTGTTAGTGGTTACCTAACTTGACACACATTGCAGTGCCTGGGTACGGCGGCAGGCGGAGGCTGTACTTGTCTCGTATTTCCGGCGGCACGAACCTCCCGCCCAGGTAGTGGTGCTTCCCCTGTGGCAGTATGGGGTGTCACATGCATGTGATTCATGCATGCGGGTAATATCTGTGGGCCCTGAAACATTGACCTGTGGTAGACAGTCCTCAGCTGGCCTTGACTGAATGAATGTGCACGGGACAAGGCATACATGTAGTATGGAGTCCATGTTTATGGTATGTGTGCCCGATGAGGACCTCGCAGTCACTGTTGGCTGTGGTTATGTTTTCATGGTGGCATGGAAGTGGAGCTGTGATCCCAGCTGTCTTGCAGCACATCACCAGGGCGCAGGAGCTGTTTGTGCAGTGTGCATGATGGCATGAAAGGTAACAAAAAGCAACCCATGAAAGGTAACAAAGGTAACAAAAAGCAACCCAAATGTGCTCCAGTCACGCTCTGCTGCACATGCTGTGACCGGCATGGACAGCAAAACGTTTGCAGCCAGAACAGTCAACGGGCACCTCTCACTAAACTTGCTGTGATTTGCCATGAAATCTATGCGACTGCTGTGAGGTGCAACTGTGGTTCTCTCCACGCCAACACAGTGGTCTTCTTGGTCAGCGCACTCAAGGTGTATACAATGACAATACGATCGTTTTTGGAACCGTATTATACAGTTCGTATCATCGTATTGTTTAGCAACGACATACGGCGTATTTCGTATGATATACGAAATACAATATTTAATACGACTACGACTGCCAGCAGCCCTAGCAGTGTGCATGATGGCATGAAAGAACATCTGCCATGCTTGCAACAATGCAGCAGAACACATCCAGATGCTGCTGAGCCTGAACCACACTAAAGCCACGAAACATGAACCGAAAGGACGTCGAATGGTAGTCACGATGAACGTTGTAGCACACAGAAGTATCTTCAGCAACTTTTGGCACATAGCCAGTCTAACTGAGCCTAAGCCACTGAAAACCTGAGCTAACACGTGAGGTCAGATTGTGTATGTCGGAGGTGTGTGCCTGATTTTGTGCGTACGCATATCCAGTGGTCAAGGTGTGTGTAAAGTAACAGGCATAACTCCATTGCATGGATCATGTACCAGTAGTCAAGGTTGACTGGCTGTGTTCCAACAGACAGTAACATCAGCAGCAGCAGTAACAGCTGCAGTAACAGCTGTATCTGGGAAAGACATTCTCGATGGTGCTGTTGTGGCATTCTAGAGCATTGGTTGTTCGCTTTCGTGTTTGTCGCTCGGCCTATTTCCTGGGTTCATACCTATTGACTACCTTTGCGGTTTGCACAAGTAAGCAGCAGTAGCAGTGACAGTATGTTGAACCAGTGTACTTTAACCACTGGACACCTAAGCTCAGATGTGCAGCGGTTCAAGTAGACTGGCTATGTTCAACACAGTAGCAGCAGCAGCCCACCTGGAAGTATTTTGCGCACAGCTTGGGTGCAGTGAGAGACACCAGCATGTCCGGCTGCAGGCTGCCTCCTGCAGAACCCGAGGGGCCTTCCTCAGTAAGACCTTGCTTAGACACTTCCACAGACTCTAGTAATGAAGCATCCATACAAGCAGCAGAGGAAGCTTCTGCACAGGGCCCTTTCTCAACGTTCCAACCAGATGGGATGTCCACACATACTAGCATGGGTCCCTGGCCCTGCACAGTCCTCAGCTTCTCCAGCACGCGATCAAAGGGTGATCTGGGAGCTCCAGAGAAGCTAAATCCGAACAGAGCGTCGATTATGACGTCGTACTTGCTGCTTGTGGTGCTGTCGTTGATGAACTCGTCAATGCCTAGGAATGGGAGGTGCAGGCTGTTGCATTGTACCACGAGACCATTATAGAGTGGCTTCTTGGTTGGTTTGGGGTAGCAGATCTGCAAATCGTTCGCTTGAGGCATAATTGTGAAGATAGTGATGACATAGTGATGGTTATCTGGGCTTAAAGGGTGCATGCCTTCTCTCACTACGTTTCCACGTCTTATGGCACAACAACGAAACATTTTGCAGTGTGTCTGACAAGACGGAAAGGCAAAAACATGCTGGGAACCAGAACATCAGATATCTTGAATACGAGAATACGAGTTTCTACGATCAAACGGTAGACAGGGCTCTATCTCGAGATGCGTGGCCTCTTGTTTACAAGAATGCATCTTGAGTCGTAAGAAGGTCATGTCAGGCCACTAGCCGTGCAGTAAACATTCAGTAGAAAGAATACTCAAGGTGCTCTTGTGAAAGCGTTCACTTGAACGAAAGACGTAGCATCATGTTTAAAACACGAGCATGTGGGCAACAGACCACCTGAGATTCACTGTCGAAATGGAGTGTCATGCTGCTTACAGTGTGCGCAATGTAAACCATGGGAGTAACATAAATATCTACTGACTTTCTATCCCTGCAGTGGCGCACCGGTGCGGACCTCAACCTTGTAGCCAAAGTGATGTAGATGTCTGGCAGCTACCAGGCCATCGCCCCCGTTGTTGCCTGGACCTGCCAGCACCAAAACCTTCGCAGGTGCGCTATTCTCAGCTGATATTGCACACGCTACCGACAGCCCTGCGAGCTCCATGAGCTGGTCCACCGAGAAGCCCAAGGGCCCCATCAGGTCCTGGTCTAGTGCCACTGCATCATCCTGCTTGCTGCATGTACAGCACATATGATAATATGCCAAGTGATAGATATGTCATACGTGTGTGCAAGAACGATCGCCGGGCGTAACGCAGATGGTGTCTTGGTGCCATCTGGCACAGCATCAAAGCATGTACTGATTGAGCAGTGTGAACAGATTCTAACCGGCTGGGAATGCTACTATAGCATTATACACAACCGAACGAGACGAAACTGCAGTGGAGCGCACAGGTACGATATGCCTCCTTCATGTGCCTCTGACGAACCCATCACAGAGCGCGTCCGCCGGGTGATAGAACACAGTGATGATATACTTGATCTCAGCGTCCTCGAATGTGTTACGTGAGAGATACGGGTGATGAGCCGATGAGCCATGCGTTCAAAGATTTCGCGCTTGGCAACGACATATGGCCCGCTATATGACTTTCATCGCGCTATAATTGGACGTGTATATTCGTGAAAACTGTTTACATACTCTTCCGTGTTCATGCGGGTGATGAAGCCGAGATACTGCAGTATACACCTTTGCTTCAGCATCTCATGCATCAAGACACTGGACTGCAGTCGACTGGTACCAGCTGGTTGCAACTGTCTCAATGATAGGCAGAGAGCACATGTCTTCAGTACCATCATCCGATTTAATACGGACTGCACAGGCCTTTGCTACTTCACTATGCTGCTTCAACAGCGCTGTACTGCATGTGAGCAGTGGTGTGTGGAGAAGCTTCTAGTGTTTGAAGCGCAACGTTTTTGCTCCGATGGTATCTCTAGGAAGAATAAACCGTCCACAGTTAATTGAGTCATTCGTTAAATAAACAATCGGCCCGAGTACCTCGGTTTCTTGAAATCCTTGTGCCTACAAAGCTCATGCGGTGTCTCTTGCCTGATGAGATGCTCCTCGGATGCTCTGTTCATATTTATCACCGTGTACCGCCACAACACAGGTTAAAAGCACTGTCATGCACACGGGCCCGCTGCTGAATTTAAGGTCAGTCCCAAGACCAGATTATGCAACCATCGTTGTGAAACACGCACCGATGCCACTTCTGTGGTGGAAATGGCAATGTGACACGCGTATCTCCCCCTGAGGGAGCCAATTGGGGGCGGATCGTTCCCAGTGGGTGGCACACGATCATATCTGATCTGTCGCTGTTGTTGCGAGCACGGGGAGCGCCGCAAGATTCTGGGCGTACAGGGTGGAGCAAGGCGGAAGGTGGAAGGTGGAGCCACCGGAGCCGATTGGGGGCGGGGGGGGGGTCGATTTTCGACATGCGGAGGAGATGCATGTGGCGCCTGGAGGGGGGAGGGGGGAATGAGAGTGGCTGCTGATGTGTAGGCTTTCTGGATGTTGTTTTGTTGCAGGTCTCTCCCTTGCGCTTGCCTCGGTGCATGTACTGCATGCGTTATCTGCTGGCTGCTCTGCAAGGCTCAATCTGTGTGGCTTGACGGCGCACGGTGACACGAACCCATGATCCCCCGGGAGGCTCACCTTGCCTACTGGCGCCCGTTGCTGAGCCAGCGGCCTTGCATGCTGCCTGGCCTGGGGCACCCACCACCCCACATTCATCATCTGTTTCACAACCCCACATTCATCCCCTGTTTTGCAACCGCCCTTGCTTACTCCTTCGGTTGCTGCTGCTGCGATCGTTGGACATCTCAGACGATCCTCCGTCTTTGAAAGTTTCTTGCTTTGGTACTGCGCCGTTGTCGATGCACGTTTCATCGGTAGTGGAGCTACTGTCGATGCCAACTTCTCTTTTCGCACCCTGGAACCACTCCGCCATCGTGGTACTCAGAAAGCTGATCGGGAACCACATGGGGCTCAGCAGCATCGCACAGTACTCCTGTTGCAAGATCCAGCCTGGTCTAGGCTAGAATGTTCTGGAAGGTTTCTGCAATTTTGTTATGCCATGCAACTAGCTGCCCATTGGTCAGCATCTGGAGCGCTTGTGAAACGATTTGAAGGAGTCTGACACGTTGACTCTGGGATGGTTCAATTTGGGAGATTGGTAGCTGTTCTGGATTGTGCCTTGCACCCACCTTGTTGGAGTTCACACGCCCATCACAGGGTCCTGTTCTGAGACTCCACACTTCCTCACATCTCAGCTATCATCTCACAAAGGTTGGCACAACCTCGCAAACAGAGCTAGCTTGGATTGTGTTTACAATACAGGAGCGCTGCTATAGCAAGTGCACTTTGGACCTGAGTAACGAGCATAATTTTGCTGTCAGTCTCTACTTGCAGGAATGTCCAGCCACGTACAAACACACAGCAAGGCTTGCACATTGACCTCCCCAAGCAGGTGAGAAAATTCCATCGTATCCTTGTTCTTTGCCTTTATTTTGCCTTCATGTATTTTTGTGGACAGCTCGTTGAACAAGCGAGCCATGTTCGTTGCAATGGCGTTCGACTTCCACTGCGTAGATTCTTTGATACATGCTTTAAGCGCTGTCTCAACTTGGAGAATGGCACCCCACCGTTTCTCTTGGTCTTTTGGGTCTTTGGGCCAGTGGACCCCGGCGTCCTTCACCGACAGTTTGCCTTGTATGAAGGCATGCTCTGCAGACAGCGTCCGAGTGTTATGTGACCCTTGCTGTGGTGATATGAAGACTCTATGCAGTCACCGAGTGCCTCTGCTGGATGTTGGCGTAGCGCACTATGCAGCTGTCGCATTGACTGGAATCAGAACAAGACACAAACTTGATGAAATATGAGTCTCTGCCAAGCTCTGTAGACCTTGGGTGCAGATATGTATGCCGCGGTGACAACGTTCCTTACTGCAGCGTACCACCAGTTGATACCAGCACGACAGAACCATCTCTACAGTATTGCGGACCGGACACCGTCTAGGATGTAGATGAACGTCGCCCCAAGTGTTGAGGCATGTTTCAGGGGAGCTTGAACGCAGGTGGCGCACCAAGCAGACCCCGGGCGTTCATCTTGCCCTGCTCGTAGAGCAGTTGACCTTTCAAGGTCTTCACGGTGCCATGCAATACATCTGCACGGCCTTTTGCTTCGTCGGCCCTGCCTTTTGCTTC
>JAUMHD010031387.1:0-22866 GCA_032359135.1 Ulvella scutata | reverse complement strand
CTTGTTGCTGACAGCAGGAACCCACACTGGCTAACTTCACCAGCTATGTTTCCCTGCTATCACGTGCACTTCTTACACTCTGGCGGACAACAGCACAGGACATGAGAAGCCAGCTACCACCAATTTACACCAACCTAATAATATGCACTGCTTGCGAGCAACAGGCGCCAAGGGAGTGCCTCGTACTCAACCTACACTATAGCTACATTCATGCTAGAAAGCGAATCTCACGCACTGCTTTCAGTTGCAAGTTGCTCACTCTTATGGCTGCTGCAAGCCTCCCCGTCACCCTCCGTGTCGCCCCCATCCTCACAAGAATCCCTGGCAGTGCATGCAGTGACAGAGTGCGCGGGCCCACATCCATCTGCTGCAGCCAGCTCAGATGTGCCAACACCATCTGATGCTGATCGTGGGTGACGGCCAGTGTCCACTGCAGCCAGTGCATGTGCGCCTTGTGCTGCAGCACCTGAACAGCCATCCTGGAGGCAACGATCATCAGCACCCTCGTGCAAAGCACCAACCCCGTTGTCTTGTATCATAGTGAGAAGCTCGCCTATTGTCAAGGATTCAAACGATTTCTTATGCAAACCCAGATAGTGCTTGTGCTGCCCTTCAGGATGCCTGCACATTCCTAGACACTTGGCCAAGCCATTTAGAATGCAAATGTGATGAATGCTGCATTTACTGGAACAACTGTGCCTTGGCAGATTGAGGCCAGCTTGTGGAATGGCAGCCTTGAGCATAGAGTCCATTGCTCGGCCATGTAACTCCATTGCGTTCGTGACGATATCATTAGACTCTTGCAGCTCAGCCCTGGTCTGCTCGAGCTCAGCACGTTCCTGTGCAAGACACTGCAGCTGCTTCTGCCAACCTGCTTCAAGAGCTTCCTTCTGCAGCTTAAGCATCTTCACGTCCTCCTGAGCCTGCAGAGCGCCCCTACGTCATCAAGTTCCCCCCCACGTCACATGCATAAAGCAGCCTTGCAGGCGCTGAGGCACCCGCTAGATAGCCTGATGTACCATTGTGGCTCCATAGTGGCACCATAGTGGTTCCATAGTGGCCATTGTCACAATAGAGGCCATCCCCACTCCTGTGTGGTTGGGATATTGCTGTACCCCAGAGAGCAGCGGATGCCATTCGTACCAGTGAGCACCAATTTCACCCTGTTGCATACTCACACACACACCATAAATACCCTGTACTGTCGATCTGTACTAAGTCTCCTGCGGGAGAATGCTACTCAGCAGGGCAGCTGCGGCACAGCAGAGGCATGGCAAGCGAGTGAATCGTGCCTTCGCCAGTTCCTTCTTGTACAGTTCTGCTTTGTCATACGCTGTCTTCATGCTCTCCTCTGCAACCTTGACGCGGTGACTGGCTTCTGCAAGTTGCTGATGCCTGTCAGGCCCCGCAGCAGCATGCTCCGCAGCCTGCCCCGCATGCCCTCCTTCACACACCACTAGCTCCTGTGCACTTCCTTCTGTTGCCTGCACTCAGACATAATACGTGACCAACTGGAAGCTGTGCTCTTCAGTCCAGTGCAGTTCATTCCTCTTAAGCTGCGGCTTCATGGCGCACTAGCAAGCTGCACATCGACCTGCTCCTCTACCCAACAAAGCATGCCCTCATCATGGACGATGCCAATCCAAACTGGAAACAGACCTTTGCAGCCTGGCAGCAGGCCTCCTTCTGTATCAGCTTCTGCAGGGGCCTCTCTTCCGCATCCTTTTCCCGCAGCTGCGTGCTTGCATGCACCCCTTCACCAGCCCCTGTGCGACACAACCGAGCTCATCACATCTCTTCCTCTTGCTCTACAGCACCAACAACAGCACGGAACAGTCGGCAAGAAACCTAGCGGTGCACAGAGAGAAACAGCTGATCCTAACATGACCTTATACAGGACAACACAGCAAGGTTTCTCGAACAACGCCAGCGCTGCCTTCAGCCGATTCTGTTGCACCGACAGCATGCCGCACCTGTGATAGGCAAGCTTGGTGACATCTGCTCGAACTGCTGTTCTAGTCCATGTGCCAACGCTGCCTCCACATTCTCCACAGTTCTCGCCTTGCAGGCCAGCTCGTCTGCAATGCCCTTCAGTATCTGGGCATCTTCACCTTGTCTTGCCAGGAAAGCGGGTATTGCTGACCAGGTGTCGCGGTGCCTGAACAGCTTGCTGCTCCAGTCCAGCTCTTCAACCCGCACCAACCAGAAACTGAACGCAGCTTTGTATATCCCAACTCTTGCAGGCCGTTGAAAGGTGGACAGGGGCCACTTGATGCAGGCATACAGGAAAGCCAGAACCATGGCCTTGGTTGGAGCCTGCATGAGGCACGCAGCACGCGGTCGCACACCAGCCACAGCAGCAGGGCACATCAGTAGGCACAACAGGAAGCCACCAATCCCGCACCGCATGGGTATCAAGGTTACAGATGCCTCCCCAAAGAAAGCGAAGGAAGCGGGCGGCTGTACTTGCGGGGTCTGTCCCGCCATGTGATCTTTCAATGCGGGGAATGGCCATGGACATCAGCTGCCTGACAAACTTCGCTTTACTGCCTCCTGCATCAGCTTCAGGTGCTAGCGAGGCGCGCATGCCCCCCCCCTCACTGGAGCACGCCGCCTTCATGTCCGCAAGCACTGAAGCAGCATCGAACATCGCGTAGAGGCAGTACCCCTTCCACGCCTCTGTGCTGCGGGGATGCTGCACCATAGAGATGTCAGAAACCTTCCAACGTGGGTACCAAGGCGATCGCCAGGGTTGAAAACAATCACAGAATGAAAAGAAACCAGTTGGGAACTTTTGTGATGGTGCTGTTGTGCCTTTTGACTGAAGTGGTGGGTGCTTATGTGTTGGTTGCATCTGGCTAGTTGGGCTCTTGCCTGTTCATGGCCTTTCCAGTGTGTACGGAGGACAAGGCAGGAAACTACTCTAATAGCTATTATCTGCATCCACATACAGCTGGCTCTGGAGGTTCACCTGCCTTGTTGTCAGCACTAGCCCCGCGATGCTCTCCTGTTCCCGCCGGGAGTGGCCACTCCACAGCTCGAAGAGGTGGGCAGCGCCGAGAAGGTGCCTCGTTGCGGCGCCCACCCTGCCCTTCCCCCCAGCAGGGTCCAGCCCCCACATTGCAATCAGGCTCTTCAGACTTATGGGAGGCTTGTTTGCCACTCCAGATGTGTACACCATGCCTTCCCCAGTGCTAGTTCTGATAGCCTGGAGGCTCGCATTGGGGCATGTGTGCTCGAGGGCAGTGGAGCCGGGGCGCGTAGCATCACACAAGAGTGGCAGCCACGGCCACCGCTCAAGATCCTCGACGCCGAAAGCCGGAACTGCATCCTGCAACTCGCACTGCCCCCCTTCTGTCTCCACCAACATGTTGCTCCATGCTGCCACGTTGCAGGACGCTGCAACCATGGCCTGCCACATTGATCCAACGGAACACCTGTAGCCACAGCACGTGCAGGGGACCTGGAAATTGCTATTACTGTGCAGCGGCACCCTGGTCTCCAGTGCAAAGGCGCTGCGCATCATCAGCCCCATATCCCCCATCGATCGTGCCAAGGGCTGGCTTGCGGTGACCGCAAACCAGCCCGCCGATGCATGCTCCTGTGTCTGGCCCTCGTGAATAACAGCTGCAGCTGAGACTGTTGCTGGCATATGGTCTGTCGAGGCGCCAGCCAAGTCGTAGACGGGCGTTGTAGGCACGGTGTGGCTGATGTACTGCATCTCCACCGAATCAGGGTTTCTTTGGGCACCCACATTTGTGTGCTCTCGCGGTCTTTTCTGGCCCACACACAGTGGGACAGCTTGCACCGATGGCAGCTGCTGGGGCACAGACCCCAATTTAGCAGCTACTAGGTCGACCGCTGCACGCGCCGTGTTCAATTCAGACGACTGACGAGACATAAAGGCTTCGGGTGTCTGCTTTGAACCGTTTGGTGGTGCTGGCACCTGCATGTGCCCTAAGCGAGTGTGGAGAGGGCAAGAAACCCAACAGCAAGACCTACAGGTCCATTAAATTCACGCAATTATCACATAAGCAATGAAACATAGGTGCACGAGAGCAGGTGGCCGGGATCAGTTTCCATGCCAACGTTTTACGATGCAGAGTATTCGCAGCGCACATGTCGTCTTGTTTCGCCCGACATCTTGCTGAACCTATGCGAGAGCAATCCTTTATACCTAAGGTTTTAATTGTATGTGCTAGACCACGGCGTACCAAATAAAATCTATAGCCGATGCAATGTGTTGTCGCCAATTTTTCAGTACTAACGGAGCCCCTGAAGCAGCTGCGAAGCGAAGAAGGTTGCTTGATTCACTTTTTGAAACATGTAAATGTGATCAATGCGTCGAAAGATCGCAAGTTCCTCACATATCCCCGCACTGGCAGAAACCTCCTCTTCACATCTGTGTTCCTATGCATAACCGCGCGCAAGACGGAGCGTCATCGCTACGTGCCTCACCAAGCCTGTAAATGGCTGTTGTGGTAGCTGAGAAGATGCAGCAGTTGGGAAGACAGCACATTTGCACTTCTGGCCACTACAACAAGGATGAGTAGTCTCGAGACAAGATGTCCGCACGAAACGACCGGCAGCCACTTTCTGCTAGGCACTACATGCTCTAATCCCTTGCACCTGGGCCTGTAGGTGTGAGCCCAGTGGCCTCTCGGGCTGCTGGCTCCAGCGTGCTGGGAGGTGGACCAGACCTGAGTCAGGTCACCTGATCATGGCTTTTCCACAAAAACCCCACAAAAAGTTCAGGCAATTCAACACAGAATCCCCCACTGACACTGTGTACTTGAAAGAAGATGCATGGCCAGATGTGCAGTGGCCTGTTTAGGAAGAGCACGGTGGCCGTCCAAAGCGGTCAGCACTGTTGTTCCAATGCAGCAATCCTACAGAAACATGCTGATGCTTCGCTTCGGAAGAATAACACCACGTCCACAGACAACGTCCGCTTACAAGACTGCGCTCATTCACAAGCTTGAACTATGCTAAGAATGAATCACTTTCCCTAGTATGCTGCAGCGGCAGGCTTCTTCTCCGCCACGTAAGGCTTCGCCAGCAGGTCCGTGTACTCTTGCAGAGGACTCTTCTTGAACTTGGTTTCCTTCCAGAGATCTGGCGACAAGAACGCGTACGTGTGGGCGAGCGCATCAAACGTCGCCTTCACAAAGTTTCCAAGAGTGCGTGTGTGCCCAGAGGAACAGGTGTAGCAGTCCTCTATTCCAGCCATCTGCAGAACCTTCTTGGGGGTTCGTGCAGCCACAATTCCTGCATTGAATTAGCTGTGGCCTTGGAGGTTTGTCCATCTACCGCGAGCGCCGTACGCACGCGCACAGCAATCACGCCAGCCCGCGATTCACTAGCTTGGCCTATTGCAGTGGGTGGTGATGGCCCGGGTCAAACGTGACCCCACAAATAACATGGCAGGAAACATGAGATCTCGTTTCTTTTGGGGGGGGCGGGGGGGGGGGGAACAGTGCCCGTGAAAGGCAGCCTCGGCTGCAGTTTCGAGTTGGGGGGCTGCACCATGGCAGCTACACACAGTTTGAGAACCACGGACAAGAAATAGACGCAGATCAGTGCATGCACGAGCACTTGAGATGAGGGACCAGGAAGCGCACCAGCACCACGGGGGGCAGGAATCAAGCGCACAGTCACACTGCCACACTTGCCAGTCATCTTTGCAGGCACAGTGTGCGGCTTGCCGATCTTGTTCCCCCAGTAGCCACGGCGGATGGGGATGACGGCCATCTTGGCAGCGATGATGGCTCCACGGATTGCGGTGGCCACCTCCTTTGCGCACTTGACGCCTAAGCCACAGTGGCCGTTGTGGTCACCAACCACCACGAACGCCTTGAAGCGGGTGCGCTGGCCGGCACGCGTCTGCTTCTGGACAGGCATGATCTTCATCACCTCGTCCTGCAGCGCCGTGCATGTCAGAACGCTGGCTGCGCAGCAGGCCAGCAGGTGCACAGACGAAACTGCCAAAAGAGCTGCATTATTGGTGGCAAGGAATGTGTACGTGAGAGGAACCGGCGGTCAACAAGAGAGGTCAGCAACTTGACACATGCATTGCTGCAGCTGTCCTGTACAGGCCTTTGCGGCTGGCAGGTGGGGCCTAGCGAAGCAATGACGTGACATTGGAATGATAACGAAATCAGACAGTCTCGAAGCAGTTGGTGCGAAGTCCATGAAGAGGTTGCCAAGCCCCTCCCAGCTCGACCGCGGCGATCTACCAGAGAACCACTAGACTATTTCTAGACCTCGACACAGTGATAGGTTGGCTGCGCGGCGCACACAGCAAATCTGGGTCGCCACAGAGCAATGCATGAATTTCATTATGACATTAACTGACACTCAAAACAGTGGGGCGCACTGGCCGCCTACAGGCCCACAGCGTTCCACAAACGCAAAACAAAGCACAATGTGCACAGAAAGAGACCATCCAGGCGGTGCTGGTGGCCGGGGAGCCACTAGAAGGCCAGCAGACAAGGGTGCACCTCTCGCTCTTTTCGTGGGCATGCAAGCATCGCTGCCAAACACTAGCAGTCGTTCCTGTCTATGTAACATGGTGTCAGCAGGCCCACCCTACAGCCTCATGTAGGGTGGGCCCCTAACAACTGAGTCGCTTATGTTACGACGCTTGTTTCCGCGCCCCTACAATACCTCCGCACTTTCCTGGCTAGCTGAATCCGGTATTTAAGGTGCTTTTGAGGCATCAGAGAATAGTCGAAAGGGATGATGCGTAACATCGTCACTCGCGCGCCAAAGTGGCCTCCTCCAGAGGCGCCAGCACAGGCCCGCTCACATCACAGCAGTCGCATCGCAAAAACAATACAACACATGTTTATAACACACACGTGACATAGTCCTTATGCTTGCAGGGTGCGCTTGCGCTGCACACAGGCCACATTGTCTACTTCTGTGCACCACCTCCTCGGCGCAGAAACGAGCAAGACTGATGATGCGCCATGGTGCCTTTGTGACCTGTTTACGACATGCCTTCTAGCGCGTATGTCCCCTGCCATTTCATCCACGGCACAGTGACATTGCAACTGTGAAGTTTAAGTAATTCGCCTTCCTGACTGCGTGCTCCTGGCCACTGCACTGGTCATGCCAGACGACCAGTGATAAAAGAAATCTGATGTGAAATTGGGTTATGATGGTTGTGCCAGCGTGGCAGAGTACGTACAGCCCTGGGCGGTTTGGAGCGAGCGTCTTCAGATGCTGTACATGGGAAGGCATGCAGTGGGCTACAGTCAAGGAAGGCTGCGCGCATGCTGGGACTTCAAAACTGGGAGTGGGTAGAATGCATAAAGCTAGAATTATAGTGTAGCTTGCCCGACAATCTCAGAAAGCAGAATTTCCAGTCTGTGCCCAGTAAAAGGCCATGACGAGGAGTGGCGAGGCAGCAGAAGCGCGGGCCTCACCTTCAGGCTGGAGCCCAGGAACTGGTCGACGATCTGGTGCTCCTTGATGGGCAGCGAGAACAGGTACATCTGCTCCATGGACTTGATCTTGCCTTGCTGTACGAGGCGGCCCAGCTTGGTGCAAGGGATCCACTGGTCCTCATCCTCTCTCTTGCCGCGCCCTCGCCCGCGGCCTCTGTCACGCCCACCGCGGCCGCCACGGCCCCCATCTCGGCCTCCTGCACGGTCTCCAAATCCACGAGAAAAGCCTCCACGGCCAGGTGCTGCTGCTGGGGCCTCTGCCATCTGCATAAACGCTTTATGCTTCAGAATAACCTACCTCGGCTGCAGGCACAGACATGTGTACAGATCAAGCGGAGAGCATGAATTGGCATGTGTGTTCAGCTCTTCGGCTCCCTGTGCCACAGAACAAGTACGTTCTGGGAGATCCGAAAATTAGGTCTGTGTCTACCAAGTTCTCTGTTTCCATGGCAAGTAGCTGTGATACTTGCTGAATCGTTGCCTAGGCGCAATCGCGATGCTGCAGCTGCGTGCTGAGTTCAGCACATATGTCTCTTGCACAGTTCACTATCCTCTGTTTATGGTGATGGCCAAAGTAAACATCAGGTGATGCTTCTGTGTCACACATACTGACATACGTCAAGTAGTGGAGTGTGAGACTCCTCACTGACGAGATCACGAAATAGGCACAGTACATAAGATCCCTGAAATGGTAGTACGTCGGCTGAAGCGCCTGTACTCATCCCCAACGATAGAAAGAGGTATGCAGTCAACCAAAGCGCTCAAGGTTGCGGCGACTCGCAGCCTCCTACCTCCCGACAACACACATCAAACCGATATAAAGAAGTGCTGTTGCTGCAGTAGCCTATGAGACATCGGAGACGAAGTCTGATGTCGCGGCTGGAGCCACACCAGCCCTTTCGAAATACGCACGCTGAACACGCCACATGAAGACAAAAGCTGACACCGCCTGAATTAGTACTTGACAAGGCGTGGAATGATTTGTGGTGTAGCCTGGTAAGAAGAGTGCACCTAGGCAGGTCCAGATAGCTGGGGAAGCACACCTTGAGAGATTTTCTGCTCCAGATGCAACACGAGAAAGGATCGGTAGTGGCAGAGTCCGTCTCTGAAGGAGTGGAGCACCCGCAAGGTGAAGCAGCGCACTTGCGAGAATCGCCGCCAGGCTCGCCGCCAGGCCCCCAGCACATACTGTCTCACGCGGTGCCTTTGCACGGGTTACCCAGCAACGCTCAGGACTACTCCATAGAGAATCTTCGCATCTGTGTCCAACAAAGAGCGTGTGCCTGCTCTGATTTGTGTGCTCTGGCTAAGCTGTGCGTGGTCGCGTTTTCTGTACACATAGGTACCTGTCCCAGGGTATCTATCCAGGCAACAGGCTAACTGTACAGTTATTTGTGTTGTTTTGAATATATGAATATGTCCAGGCCTGCATGATGAAGTTTGGAAGCGAGTGTTGGCGGTCAACTTTTAGTCACTCCCCGATGGCCTAGTTTGGCTCACAGATTAAGATCATGGGAATACACAGCCAGTATCTTGGGGTGCTATCGCTTCTGCTGCTTTGGGCAGTTGCTTTCTCAGCAGATACACGGGTTTCGGAGCTTTCTCGAGAGGTGCTGTGCTGGCTCCAACATGAAGGGTTCAATACAGGAGGCGCCAGAAAGCCCTGTTCATACGCACATCGGACCATTCGCTGATATATTTCTAGTTGAATTACTTGTGGAGTGCTTGTTGCACATGATCTGAAGCAACTGCCTGCTGCGATTGGGCATGTATGACGTGCTTTCTGCCCCGCCACGATGAACCGCGCATGTATTTGAGATCTTGATATGTAAGTCCGTTATGTATTTACATCCGCACGCTACTGTTGATAGAGTACACGCGGCAGGGCGTGAATCACAGTAGCGAGGATGCTGCTGCAGATCAACCTGTTGGGCTACGTTGCAAGAATCACAGACACTGCCACATTCAGCGGGTCTGTGTCAACTGCACATTTTTGCTTTCCATCTGGACACTGGGAAAATGCTGCGTCTCTGCACTGTGCCGTGGGTGATGACAAAAGGGTGAGGAACAAGCTTCCATACGAACTAGTGTCACTTTCAGGACAACCTGACGATGTAGTGTGTGTGGCTGTGAAGCTGCCTGGGCCGTACGTTTCCATGCTCTTTGCTAACACAATTCACATCATGCTACAGGCTTTGCTCTCCCATGCTGGAGCCAGCGGCATTGACAAACAGCACCTTGCAAATTGTACGGTATCTTGACACACGTAGAGATGGCTTTGCTGCCCATCATTGGCAGCACCCTCACAGACGCCACATGATGACAAGCTCTGCTGTTATCTTTCACTTTCATCCTGCTTCCCAACCCCTGATGATGTCATGCTAGCCATAGCATGACATGACTGATGCGGCATATGCACTGATCCGTACACATCCAATATCACGCAGCTCTACAAGACGGACAGCACCTGGCACTGTGTTGAGTTTGTCTCGTGGTGAACAAAGCCAGCACGAATTGCGGACTTTGACTGCTTTGTACGTCTGGGCACACCATTCTTGATGGTGCCTCTACCAGTGACTATACCAAAACCCTTGCCCGGGCATACCAATTTCAGCCCACCAATCTCGCTGTTACCAGCCTGCATGTTGCCATCCAGCCGACTCAGCACCATCGCTTCCCTTGCTACCCCACAGACGTAGCGTGCCAGTGTGTCATGCAGTTCGAAGCAGGCAATATGCAAGCTTGCCACAGGGCACCAGATCCGTGCCAACCCTGCAGAGGTGCCTCAGTCGCAGGCACAGCTCGTGGAGTACAAGGGCACCATTCAGGCGATCAGCCCATACCCCGTAGACTCGCAGACTGTGTCGCTGAGGCTGGCCAGTGACAAGGTGCTCGAGCTGTCTGAGCCTGAGGGGGTGAAGGCGACCACAATAGGCGGCGTGATCACGTACAAGGGCATCAAGAATACTCCCCCGTTCTCTGCGGACCCTTTGCGGGTGCACTTCAAAAGCAACAAGCCGTTTGTGAACATTCTTGACATGCAGCGGGAGATCACGGTGCGCACCCGCACGCTTAGCCCCCCCCCCCCTGCCCGCCAGTCTCTTGCTGTTCAGTTCGTTCTGCTCGCTTGAAGGGTAGTGTGGTAGCAGTCGTGCATGCTCTTGCTGCCAAAGCGGTGCTGTCGCAGCGGCGGCACGCTCGCAGCGTCTCGTTGAGAGTTGTGAGCTGCCCCCCTGCAGTACGCCTAGATCTTATCATACTTTATTAGAGGAAATTTCTCACAACCCAGCACACGCTCCAAGCGCGTGTGTGGTTGTGAGGGTACCGCCATGCCCTTGCCCTGCTGTGTATCCCTTTGTGGAAGTTTGAGTTGCGATCACAAAAAGCTGCAAGGTGCAGGTGTCCCACTGGGGCCGAGTGTATGTCACGGAGCGCTTCCATGTGAAGCATGGCGGGGCGCTTGTCAAGGGCCCCTTCTCACGGTGGAACATCACCGCGGCTGGCATGCAAGACCCTAAGGACTACGTCACTCCGTACATCTACTCCCTGACGGCCTTTCTGCACCCCATGGCGGAGTATGTGTCACTAAAGGATGACCTCGGCAACATCATGACTCTGTCGCAGGGCAAGGTGGCGGGCATGCTCAGCGTGACATTCTCGCCCCGCTATCCTCTGCTGGGTGGCTGGCAGTCGCACTTCGTGCTTGGATATTCGTTGCCGCTGCAGGCTGCAGTGAACACAAACGCTCAGGGGCGCCGGGAGCTGGTGTTCGGGCAGAGCCCGATGTTCGACGAGGTGTGCAGCCCGCACCCTCCACAGCTCTGCCTCCTCACCGTACTCTCTGTAGGTCTTGGCATGCAGCGTATGGTTCATGTGCATCATGAGTTGACTGCCGGGGCCGTAATGCGACGCACCGGCAATGTATCAATTTGCTGTGGAGATGCTGGGGTGGCTGTGCCCGAAGCCTGGCAGAAAGGTGCTTGTTGTAGCGAGGGCGTGCGAGCCCGGGGCTTCTCAGACATGGAGATGGTGTGCAGGACTTCTTTGCTGAGTCAGTGACGACCAGAGTGATCGTTCCGGAAGGTTCCTCGGACGTTGATGTCGACCTCGGCAGGTTGAAGGCGCATGTGAGCGATGACCGCACGTTCACGTACCTGGACAGCATGATTGGCCGCCCCACCAAGGTCATTCAGGTGCGAATGTGTGATGTCCGCTGGCCTTGCCTTCGGCCCCTCGTGCCACTCTGCAGCGTTCATTCTGCACTACTCCTCCCCACAGTGCAGTGTGAGCAGTTCAAATTGGCACTCGAATTCGGAATGTGATCCAGCACGGTTCAGCCTGGTCTATCCTGGAATGTTCTGGAAGGTTTCTGCATTGAGGTCATGTCAGCTAGCTGCTCTGTGGTGTGATCCTTGAGCGCTTCTGAGGTCACCGCTTGGTGGTTGTACGGAGGCTGCCCCGTTGACTCTTGGAAGGTTTGATTTGGAAGATCGGCAGCTGTTGTGGATTGTGAAGTGCCAGAAGCCTGCCTTGCCGTGCAAAGTCATGGTCGCCAACCTGGTATTCATGCCTGAGCTGCATGCAGCAGCAACCACGACAACAGTAAACGTGCTTCACGCAGCGAATCACATGCATGCAGGGCGGCCGCATGACCGGTGATGATGCGGACGCGATGGTGAAGGTGTCGTACACGTTCGCGCCTGCGTTTGCTGCGCTGGAGCCTGCGCTGCTGGTGGGCACGTTTGCTGCACTGTTTCTGTTGTGGCTGGTGGCGTCAAGGACGGACCTCACGATCGTGAAGGGCCAGGAGTGGAAGGCACGGCAAGTGCGCACATCTCACACTCGCATGCCATGACCGCAAGCTTCAAAGTGAGGGTTGCGGATGCTGCACGTGTGCTGCAGTGCATGTGCTGAGCAGGGGGCCAGGAAGCCTCCTGACAGACTGATATTGAACAAGAAGCCTTGAAAGCCTGCAACGCCCTTCTGCTGCTCATCATCTGGCAGTCTGTTTTACCGTCTACCTGCTGCGTAGTCCTCACAATGTGATACCATGTGGCTGCTTCCCACTGGCTGCATTGCACCGTTTTCATGCCTGGTCTGCCCCTCTGCATCATCACAGCCTTCCATCTTCCTTCGGCAGCAAGCATCACTTCTGGGTCATCAACAATAGTAGTAATCAACAATAGTAGTAAGTAATCTTGGAAGCTGGGGACGTGGGGATGTTGACTGCGTGAGTGAGTGCAGGCAGAAGAGAAGGCCCGTGATGTGCGGCGCAAGGCGCGGGCCGCCGTGGCCACTCTGGAGGACCACGCCGCCACCGTCACCAGCATGGCCTCAACAGATGGAGACTCCAGCAAGCAATTAGCGGGCACTGTCACTGCATTGAAGAGCAAGGTTTCAGAGATTGAAGCATGCCTCGAAGTGTGCTTTCACTCACTTTCCGTGTATAGTTGTGGGCTGGGCTGCACGTGCACTGCCCCCACCAGCTGCAGTGACGCTGCGACGCATGATGGGAGCTCCAGTGGTCACTGCCTCTCTGTGCTCGCAGCTGCTACCCGTCGCAGGCAGCAGCAGGCTGAAGCATCGTTCCCGAGTGAGCGTGTGTGTGCAGGAGTTGAAGCAGCTGGGATCAACGAAGGCGGCAGAGATGGCGACGCTGCTTGAAAGCTACACGAAACTCGTGGCCGATGCCCAAAAGGTACAGAATGGCAAAGGCAAAGACAAGAAGTTGCTGTGCAGTGAGGTGGCGGCAACACTAGCGAAGACGCAGGTCGCCAAAGCTGCAGCACTCGCAGGTGTCTAGATTATGTTACATTCCATGTTTTCTTTTCCTTGTCTGGTTACAGAGGTGGCGGTCACAGATCAACCATGTGTGCTCGGAGTAGTGCTGATGCAGCAGTCTAGCCTGATAGTGTCCAGACGAGTCCAGAATGCAGCGTCATAGTATCAGACTCTGGTTTAGTAAGACCAAGTTGATTTCGTACTCCGCATGAGCTCCTCGTGTGCACCCCTGTCAATTTAACGATTCTGTCAATCATTGCACCTTAACGTGGTGTGTGGCAAGGTGCTGGTTGTGATTCCATGTGGCTGAGCGTGTCCTGTGCTGCCCACAGCAACTCGTGCAGGCGTAAGCACTGTATTGTAAAGTTCGTTACATGAAGATGAAGCGAACGTGAAATTAACGCATCCTAACGATGTACGAAAGACAAGATAAAGGCTCTTGATCGCCTCTACGCCGGGAAGGCGCGGGAAGCGTGTGGCTCTGGGGACTACCACCATCTCTCGCCAGCTCAGTGGTCACTGGGGCACCCTCGCATCCCTCAGCTACACCAGCGCCGCCATACACTCTCAGCGTCAGTGTGCATCACAAAGCATTCCATGGAAAGAAAACGACTGATGCGAGAGTGTCGCCAGCTGCATGACACCGAGCGCACGCGCCAGCATGTGCCCGCCGCCATGCTCGAGAACATACCCCCTACCCTTGACTCATCCAGTGAATGCAGCAGACCAGGAGGCCTTGTTCAGTGCCTGCGCCAGAAGAGGGCCAGTGCTGTCAGAAATCTACAACACAACAACGCCGTGCACCTAGAACTTGCCACGCACCTGTGCTGCCTCACTCTATCCAGAGATCACACGGCTAAAACAGGGCTCAGTATATAGCTTGGGCCAAACAACGGCTCCTGGCTGCTGCGACAGATTCCACAGAGGGATAGCAGGGCTCACTGCTCTGGCAGGGTGGGAGGCATGCAGCACCACCCACCAACGTCCCCCTCCATAGAAACCAAATGCAAGGGCAAGCACATGCACATGTGCAGCTTACGGAGGCGCTGATGTGCGCTCCTACAACAGTAGATCTGGAGGCACCTCAGCTGCAGCTCGGTGCCTCAGTGGCGCAGCGACGCTGCATGAAGGGGGCACTTCCTCCATGCCAATCGCAGAACACCGCTCCACAATGTCAACCAATCATAGCTACTGACCAAATGAAGTCAACTCACGCAAGAATCATGCAATCTACAGAGGAGCTTGGTCGCTGTGCGCTGCAGGGATGTGCAGCTGCAAGCGCTTATTACGAACACCACAGTGCTCATCAACACTCGATAAATGGCATGACCTCCTGCAGCAATGACGGCTGCGTACACCTAGCAGTGCCTGTGCACCCACCCTCACAAACTCTGATGAAACAACACGCCGAAATATTGCCAATTGCTGCAAGCATTCAAGAAGCTCAGGCATGTGAGGGAACTACAACTAATAACAGAAGCAATGATTATAGAAGCTATTGCAGGCGAATTGAGGCGGGCAGGGTGCCAGCCATGAAGTCCTGGCGGCGCGAGTCCTGCGCAGCAGCATGGCCGCCCTCCAACAAGGGGGGAATGTGGAATGAGTGCAGGGATGAGATGCTGGTGACCTCATGCGGTGCCGCCTGCTGCATGATTTGAGCCCTCCGCTCCCTCTGCTTGCGTATCAGAGCCACAGTCAGCTGCAAGGATGCATTGTAGCTGTGGCATTGGCTACTTGTGCTACTGTATGCGCGCTCCGTCCAAGCCACGTTCCGCGCAGCCTGCCCGCTCTCCCTGCCCGACACCGACCGCGCCCGCTCTGAAGGCTGCCTGGCGTCACTAGCAGCGGGCTGTGCTGGTGGTGATGGCCTGTTGGTGTGCCTGCTGTGGGAAGTGGTGGCAGGGTGCTGCATGCTGGGCAGCCGCTGCGCCTCCGAAGACACAGAAGTGCTACAAACTGGGGGGCTGCTGGCCCTGTGAGGCTCAGGCGCCGCCCACAGCTGTGGTGGTCCCTGCGTAGAGCTGCTGCTTGGGTGCGCTGAAGCAGCAGGCCACGACAATCTGTGCCGCAGCTGCGCTGGGGCCGCACTCACCTGTGCGTGTGCCCCTCTAGGAGTGCCGTGTGCTATGATGTGCTGTTCTGAGAGCGGGTGCTGCATGCTGGAGCCCGTGGCCACGTCTGTGTGAGGGACATAGGCAGGGAACACGTCCCTGACCTTGATGAGTGAGAAGCCCGTGCCTGCTTGTGAGGCGTGCGCTGCGCTCAGCAGAGGCTCCTGCGTGCTGCAGCTCTGGCTGGAAGCCAAGTCACCGCGCGTCAGTCTGCATGTGGATGAACCACAGCGTTGCACGTTTACCTGTGTCATTGGAGCACTGCAGGAGGCTTCGGTCTGGGGCAGGAGATGCTTGCGAGACAAGAACACCGTGCGTTGGTGTCTTGCTGCGGTTTGCTGCTGGGGCGCGCTCACACTCATGCAGCAGCTGCAGTAGCAGTGCTGCTGAGGAAGCCTACTAGCAGCCAGCAACTGGCGGCAACACAAAGTTGAGCTGTCGGCGGTGTCTGAGGCGGTGTGTGGGGCGCACTGCGACGAGCACACGACCTCCGCATCACGTGTGCCTGATGGAGGCGCAGCGCTAGGTGGTGTGGTGGGCTGCGGTGGCTTGGGGCACGAGTTGAGATGCGGTGACTTGGAAGCTACGTTTGCATGAGCCTGCTGCTCAGGGTGCCGGGCAACTGCAGTGGTGGCGGTGCCGTGTTCTGCCGCACTGTCGTTTCGCAGCTCCCTTGGCACGTGCCGGCCAGCTGCAGCATCAACAGATGCCTCCTGGTGCGCATGGGCTGCATCTTTGCAGGGCTTCCTATGCTGCACTGTGGAGGATGATGCTGCAGTGCCCGCTCTTTGCGGCTGCACTGGCGGCTCCGTACTGCTGGCTGCAGCTCTGAGGCGGTTGCCCGCACCGTGCTGCACGCTGGCCTCCCTGCCGGGCCTGTCATTGATAGGCGGCATGGGCAGCAACACATCTTCATCCAGTGCGCGCGCCTCTGTGGAGGAAACAGCTGTCCACACTGTCTTTGCATCTATAGGGTGGGCGGTTGGCAGCCCGGCCCCCTCACGCTTCCGCAGCAGCCTCTTCATGAGGCCCCAATCCACACGCCGCATGCTCCGTCTGCTCGCATGATGCAGCCTGGCACTGTGGTGCATAGTAGCAGCCCCTGGCGCCTGTAAACTTGCTGATGTTGCCTTTTCCTGGCGGCTGTACGAACCGCGCACGCCGCCAGAGTCACACTGCTGAGACCCAGGCGGCCCATCTGCGTCCCTCGCCCTCATTTGCCTTCGCAGCGCAATCTTTTTCGCCGCATCCACAACCTTTTGAACTTGGTTGTTGCCATGAGCTGCTGCTAGCGCTGCATGCGCCCGTGACTGCAGCCATGGCACTGCAGCGCCACTGTCACCCTCCGTGACAGTCTTGCCTTGTGCGCTGAATGTGACTGCTGGCGGCACAGGCACGGTGGGACATGGGGGGGGGATGGTGTTGAAGAGAACCTCCTCAGTGCCGTGCTCAGCCATATGACTGATCGACGACCGCTGGTGGGCCTTGCGCTGATGCTGCTCCTCAGGGTTGACGATCCCGACATCGACCGCGGCTCTGACTGCAGGTTCGCTGAGCTCCTGCAGGTGCTCCTGCACAAACATGTCGGTGGTGTTGCAAGGGTGCTCGCAGATTGATGCGCTGGCGCGATGCCCTCTCTGCTTGGTGAGCTGCTCGCCGCGCTGCCGCAGCTGGTCGGCATGTGCAAGCAGCGCCATGAAGCTTCCTCTGGAAACTTCTGGGTCGAGGGACATCGCGACTGAGAGAGCACCGGTGTTGGCCCTTGACGCCACAAACTGGCCCCTGCTGTCGGACCTCCCGAAGCTCCGACTGTGCGCAGCGACGGCGATGCTGCCCTCCGGTTCGCTTGATGGCCACCGCGGGCGCCTGGGAGGCACACCGTCCAGCCTCAGATGACTATCAGGGAGCCCATGATGGCTGCCGCCACATGCTGCTTGAGGATAGGCTTCTGATGACAGAGCTCCTGGTGGCAGAGGCTGGCTGGCACGTGGGGAAGACCTGGTGAGGGCGTCATCATCTGGTATGTAGCACGGTGTCATGCGGCGGTCCATGGCCCCCAGGATGGTGCCGCCCGTGGATGACGCCAAGTATGAGTCTCTAGGCTCCCAGTCTGATACTTGTGCGCAGTCACGGTCCCCACGCATGTCATAGTTTGTTGTTATGGGGTCTTGCGCGAACACCGATGGGGCAAACCGGGGCTGGAGGGTAGGCCGGTCCAGTGGGGAAGACGCAGTGGCTGCCAGCGGCACTGAGTTGGATGCTCTTGAACTCTGTTCAGCTGTTTTGAAAGAGGACGCCGTAAGGGGTTCTTCATCGGGCACAAACATGTTTGCATGTGACGTGTAGGGCATCTGCGGCTGAGGCTGGGGCTCGCTCGGGCAGAGCAGGAGCGCATCGGGGGTCGGCTGAGGAAGCCCGTGGTTAGATGGCTCTGGAAATTGGCTAGTGGGGGATAAACTTGCAGAGCATCGCTGCACGTAGCCGGAGAGATGGCCTGTCTGAAGGCCCATGGTGGTGCTGGCAGTCACGGACAGCGCTGACGCCTTGCTCCGCAGGTGCTCTAAGGCCCTCACTACTGCACAGCCACACAGGCTCATCAGAGGCATGCATTCCCGTGTGTTTCCAGGTGATGTCAACTGGCTTTTCATGGCTGCTTAGTATGGCACCACGTGCACTTTGCCCCATGCATATCTCAGCAGCGCAGCACACTATCACAGCAAACTGTCAAGACTATCTGAGCCCTTGGGCTAGGACAGAAAGCGCCAGGGCACCGCCTCATGCACTACAGCGGCTGTGTTCATTGTTTTCAGGAAATGCTGCAAGTAGTACAAGTTGCGTGGTTTCTTTTCCTGTCATTTCATGTTCTCAGTAATGCATGGAAGTGCACGGCTGCTCAAAAGTATAGTGTTGTCTCACAACCTGCTTCCTGGATGCTACCAGGTGACAGCTTGCCTGACTATCTTTGACTTCCCCAAGTTAATAGGTTCTTAATGTTTGTATGAAAGTTCAACGCACTGAATGAACGCACTGAATGAAAGCACTGAATGAACGCACTGAATGAACGCACTAAGAGCTTTTGTGCGGGACTTGGTGCGATGTTTGCAACGGCAAGCAGGCAGGGGCAGATATGCAGGAGCATGCGGGACAGATAGAAACAAGGAAGGGTGCAGCACCAGCATCTGGAAGCTTCTTCGAGCATGTCACAGTGCTGTTGCAGAAGCCATCAGAGACGATCTGCAGCTCAGCGCCCTGCAGCAGCTCTGCAGTTGTGCAGGCACTCCCCAGCGATGACTCTCTGCGTATGAGGCTGCCTGCTGCGCTGTGTGTGGTGGGCGTGAGGGACTCAACAGGGGATGCAGAGGCGTTGGCCTCCAGGATGGCGTTGACTGCCACACCTGATACACCTGCCAAGCTGACACCTGCAAAGGCGTCCACGCCGCCGCTGCCCGTTGGCCCTGCAGTTGCATGCACCCGCGCTTGCTCCGTCTGTTTTCGGAGGCTTTATTTCAGGTCACTCACCCTCTGAAAAGACAATCTGTGTGTGAACCGCGTGCTGGTGGTGAGGCAGGCAGAGGCACACAGTGAGTGGTGTGCGTGCGCAGGGAGTACGCAGCACACGCGTTGCGAACTGATGTACCTAGCCACTATACAGCAGCCTGCAGACAACGTCACAGCATGCCTGTGGACTGGTGCACAGTGGGCAAGGAACACCACAGCATGCGGACAGGGAGGCCGTGGAGTGGCCCGCACCAGACATGTTCCTCCACGGCTCGGTCGTCATCTCCTCTATGGGCAGTGTGGGGCATGCATACGCTGGCTCACTGAGGTACAAAAGCTGGTTGTGGAGCTCCAGGGTGCTCTTGCATGGACCACACTTACCCTCCTTTGCCTGTATGTTGTATCTTTGGTGATGCACAGGGGAAGCAGTACTACGTGTGCTTGTGCTGCATGCACGTCTGGAGCTATTGCATGGGTGCTGCGGTGTTGGCTTGTGACAGATAACTGAGAAGGCACAGCATAGCTTCACTTGTGCCTCTTACCTTGTTCGAACAACTGATGAACATGCCACTGTGCACACCTGGTCACAGGCAGCGCAGGTGGCCACCAGACACACCTCTCCAATCCTCTTCCATGCAGCAGAATAAACTGGAGCTGACAGACATGCCAAAAGATCATATGCATGGCACATACGTGTCTGACATACATTTACTCAAGCATGCAATTCTTCAGGCCATCAAGGTGTCAGGGGCTGTGCAGGGCCAGCACAGTGTAGCTGTAAGGCGCATCAATGATGCAGAGCGATGCGACAGAGTGATGGCAACAATAGTGCAGTAGCGCGTTCAGATGCGTGCTGCGTCCAGCTCTTTGAATCCTTGCCCATAGACATCTTCCTGTACATGCTTGGCTTGAAGCAACAGTTCTAGTTTGACGGAGTGGAGGTGGTGGGTGTGGCGCACCGTGAGAATGCGGAGCAGCTGCTGGCCCCACAGCGACTGCGGCAGAGCATCGCGCAGCACGCACTGGCCCCTCTGCTGCATGCAGTACTGACACAAGTTTCTGAACACAGTGATATGCTGCTGGCGGTCTGATGGGTGGCTACTGGTGGTGCGCAGGAAGTGTGGCAGCCTCTTGCCCCCGTCGGCCGGCAGCTGCTGCAGAGCATCCCAGCACACCGCATCCTTGAAGGGCCCTGCATGATTTGGCATACCACTAATAGCCTGTGCTGCAGGAACATACTGTGACGTAATCATACAATGCAGCCCCCTGGGAGAGCCCTGAAACGAGCCACTTGCAGAGTAGCTGTCTCGAACAGTGAAACAGCGAAGGAGACTTTCTGAGACAGATTTCAGGACGATGTGTGTGCAGGTGGCGGCAAGCTGCGCATCACCACTGAAACGAAACTTGAATAACAGTGCTGGCTGAGGACTGCACCTTCAGTGAACGGTTTAGAGAACTCAGCAGCCATGAACGGCACCACGGCGATGGGCCCGTTGAACAGCTGCGCAGTCAAGCACGCCAACGTGCCCCCCAGGCCCACCCCCGTCGCCGCCAGGGGCAGGCCCCATGTGGCTCGTGCCCAGTGCAGCAAGCACGCTGCCTCCTGTGCCACTGTAAAGCTTTGCAGGAATTGATGGTACACCTGCATGTGTGCACCCAGTCTGCGTGCAACCCAGCGCCCACAGCTGGCAACCATTGTTGGGGTTTCATCCCCTTGCTGGCAGGTTCGCTACACTCTATAATGCATCCAATGTATCAGAAAGCGAGATGGCATCTTTATCACCTTGAATATTTGGTCTTAGGCTCGGCCTTTGTATATGCACGTTTCCGGTATTTGTAAAGAACCTCATCGTGCGCAGCGCCTCCTCTCGGTTACGGGCAAGCTGCTGCGCAGGACCAGAGGTTTCGGGTGGTTTCCCCCTAAACTTTTGCAATATTTGTCTTGCTTTCACCCACCATATGGCGCTGAGTGTGAAGCTCATAGCAAGTGTGCATAGTCGCCGAATACATTATTCATGTGAGCAGACAAACTTGATCATTACAGGGCCGACATGGTGGCCACGAACACTACTTCACTCAAAGTGGGGCATGCTGATCACGTGCAGCTGAATTCTGCATGCACAGATACAGAGTGGACGTTTGTGGTTCATAGGTGACGGGATCGGAGGCTTGTGTCCATCAAGAAGTGGCCACAGGCGGCAGGTGCGCACCTGCCTTAGAAACCACCTCTTCTGGTTCTCAGGTCTCCTGCTGCCGTAGAAAGGCGCAATCACAATGATGCATATGATCCCCTGCATCACAAGAGACCTGTGAATGCCGGCAGCCCCTGGGCGTCGCACCAACTGCTCCACTTGGTACACTGCTGGAGGGTCCCCCTGTCAAGGCACATCGGCAGGGAACTGCCCAGCCCAGCATACAAAGCTTGAATTCTCAAGACTGCGACAACTGTGGTTCAGTGTGAAGTGATGTAGCCTGCTGTCTCTGTCACCTTCTGCAGGCCCCACCCCTCTCCTGGGGCCCCACTCCTGCGCATGACAGGCAGCACACTCCGACGGGCGCTGTGCTGCTCACGTACCATACACAGGTTGCAACACTGAAGTTGCATGGACATGGAGAGAAACTGGCAGTACAGCAGAGGACGGTACTGGGGGGCATGCGGGAGGGGGGCACCTTGTGGGCGAGCGCGTCTGCGTACAGGTCGCGGCGCAGCCGGCAGCCCACATCTGCTGCCGCCGGCAGCGCCACTGTCACCCCCACCATCTCTACACCTGCACCCAATGCTGGTGCTTCAGCAGCCTTCGCCAGTGCTATGTATGCTGCATTGAGTGTAATGCATGTGGCCGCGCAAGTGCCGGGGTGGAGTACAAAAGGAGGGCTATGGATGCGTGACATGCGAAATGTTTTTTTTTACAGAAACAGGTTGCCTGTACAAGAATGCATGCGTGCGGCGCCCAGTTGCTGCATATCACCAAAACAAAAATAGCTATGCGGGGCTGCACCGCACTCGGCAAGGGCTGTGGCCTCAGCGCCACATGGCGGACATTCCTGCATTGCTGCGTTAATCATAAATGTTCTGGATGCAACAATATAGCTTGATGCAGTGGCCACGCTGTTGAAGTGACTATTCTTGCTGCGAGGCGGGAGGGGGCAGACCAGCAGGAGGCTTCAACACAAGGAATGCACACTGCTGCGCCTTCCGAGGCAGCCACTCTGCCATGGGGCTGCTGAAGTGGCCCCTGACGCACTCCAGCCCGGGATTCACGTTGGGTGCGGCCAGAACTGCCTTCTGAGGAGCCAGCTGCGACACCACGTGCGCCGCAGGCTCCGGCATGGCCCCCGAACGCACCTTCAGCATCTTGGGGCCCATGCATCCTGCACAAGCACACACTGCACTTGCTGTGCTGAGGACGATGCTGTGATGATTCCTGCGAGCCACCGCCCATGCTTGCTTGTGTCACTGGTAAGGCTGTTCTGTCAGTATAATGTATAATGTGCAACATATTATGTCGGTCTATCGGTACAGATACTTTACCTGCGCTAACACTGGCATACTTTTCAGGGCCCTGAAACAGCTTGCAGAGTTCGACTAGCAAGTGAAACAACTTGTTTCCTTGACCCCGATGGCGCGACACTGCTATTCTGCACCTTGTGCCACAGTTTCAGTGCTTTCTCCCTCACATACACCGGTGCATATTATATTCCGGCAACAAGTACCGGTGTATATTATATACGGTATAATATCCAGCCCCAGTCACTAGTGATGCTTGCTTGTGGCTCTTAGGTATCTGGTGGTGGTGTGCCTGTCGGGATCCACCAGATTCCTGTCTACGTGCCTTCCACACGGCTCTGAGGAAGATCATGGCGAGCCTGGCAGAGGTCCTTAACATATCATTGTTGAAAGTTAGCAACCATTGGTTCTGAACATGATGGTTTAGCGGCGATGTGGTATGATTTGTATGGTAGGGTTCTGCCATGCATGAACGAGGCTAGCGTCGCCGCGTTGGGCGAGGAGCTCACTGATGACA